>PVJC01030825.1:0-20950 GCA_004026665.1 Murina feae
AGAAGGCTTCTGGAGAATAATGTTTAGAAGGAAATGATAAAAATGGATTTGTAGAGCCCTGAATGGAGTTGCTGTGTGATTAGAGCATTATCCCATACACCAAAGGTTTGCGGGTTCAATTCCCAGTCAGGGCGCATATCCAGGTTGCAGGTTCAATCCCTGTTGGAGCTCATGTGTGAGGCAGCTGATTGATGTTTCTATCTCACATTGATATTTCTCTCTTCCTCTCTCTTCCTTTCTCTCTCTCTAGAATCAATGAAAAACCTGTCCTGGATGAGGATTTTTTTTAAAGTGTATTTGTAGAAAGTATGGAAGCTAAAAGAATGCACTAAATTGTGGGGATCTGGAAATATCTAGGTGGTATGATAAAAAGTACTGCCTGGCCCTGCTGGTATGGCTCAGTGGTTGAGCATCGACCCATGAACCAAGAGGTCACCAGTGAATTTCTAGTCAGGTCACATACCCAGGTTGCAGGCTCAATCCCCAGTAGGTGCAAGAGGTAGCTGATAGATGTGTCTTTCTCATCAATGTTTCTACTCTCTATCCCTCTCCCTTCCTTTCTCTCTCTAAAAATCAATAAAAACATTTTTTAAAAAGTGGGGTCTGCACTTCAGTCTTTAAAGAAACACATTAAAGATACAGAAATGTAATACAGATTCATTCTCCATTCATTCTGTTCATCTTATCCCTTGGCCCCAGAGCCATATGAAAACCTTCAGATAAACATTTTGCTACCTGTTATCTGTTCTGCTCTCAGAAGTACCCTCCTTCCCAGAAAAATGCGAATTTTGCTTTGAGATTATCCATATTCTGTCCTATGCACCTCTCTCTAAGATTTCTTTCTATTTTCTCCCCAAATATTTCTTCTCATTCTGTTTCTCAGAAGACCCTAATCATTTCCTGGCAATTTGCTTGCCATGCCTTTGCTTTCTGCCTTTCTCTTATCAGGATTGTTTTCTCTCCTCTCAGCCAAATCTTCTGAGCTCAATCCTCTTTCAAAATCCATGGCTTCAAAAATCACTTTCCTCGGAGGTCACTGGCTAATTTTTGGTTTTCATTTAGCAAGTATTTTCTTATATTGTTATTCTTTCACTTTCTTTCATTTGCTAGAATGAGCACATTGTAAAGGGGCTGTGCTTGTAACCTGCATCAAATTGCTTGGGATTTCTGCAAATTTGGTTGGAGATAACATCATAGACAGACCAATCTTCTTTATGTGTGTGACTTGTTGATTGGAAAACCAGAGTTGCATAAATGTGTCGAGACTTTTTTGTTTGTTTATCACCATATCTCTAATGCTTACTACCAGCCCCAGTTGTGGACTTACTTATTTGTTGAATGAGTGCTGGCTTAATTTACTTAAACAGTATGTCTTAATCTGGTACTTTTAAATATCGAGCAGGAGAACTCCAGAATATTGTCTCAACAAACAGGATTATGAAGTGTCTTCCCAATGGTTAAGGATAGCACCCTGCATCTCATCATTTTTCTCCTAGGATAAGAAAGCCTTAGTTTTTCTCCTGTTCTGTTGTTTATTAGAAGAGGACAGAAGAAATAAGGTGGGAAATTAATAGTTGGTATGAGGCCCAGGGCTTGGTGGCTGCGGCCTGAGGAGATCCGGGATTCATTTCCAAGTTTGCAAACGCTGCTGTCCGAGCTCTGAGTGCCCCTGCCATCTCCGTGCCGCCCCCCACCCATGGCTTCAGGGCCAGGAGCTGGCAACCCCCAAGGCCACCACTGCTCTAGCTGCTCTGGGTGACCAGGCAGGCAGTGGCCTGCCTGGACCTGGGCTCCAACCCAGAGGTGCAGATCAACTGCTTCACACCCTGCTGCCCACCCCTTGCCATCCTGGTCCCCCGCTGCCATGCCCCACCATGCTGTTCCCCCTCCTGTCACTGCCACATCCCCCCCTACACCATGCTGCTCCCGCTCCTGCAGCTGCCACTGCTCCTGTCGCTGCCACGCCTCCTGCAGCCATCCCGCTTCCACTGGCCTCACCAGATAGTACTCGCTCCCTGGCTGCTGGCCTCCATCTTGGCTGGGTTAATTTACATACAGCCGCTCTGATTGGCTGGTGGGCGTGGCTTAGGTGTCCCGAAGAAACGGTCTATTTCAGTATTACGCTTTTATTAGTTTAGATACACACACACACACACACACACACACACACACCTAGAGGCCCATTTGTGTATTTGGGGCAGCCCCTCAGCCCAGCCTGTACCCTCTCACAGTCTGGGAACCCTCAGGGGATGTCCACCTGCTGGCTTAGGCCCACTCCCCGGGCGATCAGGCCTAAGCTGACAGTCAGACATCCCTCTGGCAGCCCAGGAGCCTTCAGGGGATGTCCACTTGCCAGCGGGGAGCAGGCCTAAGCTGTAGTCGGACATCTTTAGCACTGTTGAGGAGGTGGGATAGGCTCCTGCCACCACCGCTGTACTGGCAGCCATCAGCCTGGCTTGTGGCTGAGCAGAGCTTCCCCTGTGGAAGTGCACTGACCACCAGGGGGCAGCTCCTGCACTGAACATCTGCCCCCTGGTGGTCAGTGTGTGTCATAGTGACTAGTGATTCCCAGTCGTTCTGCTGTTAGGGTCCATTTGCATAGTACCCTTTTATTATATAGGATATATAGATATATAGATGTATACATATAGATATATAGATTAGAGGCCCGGTGCATGAATTCATGCACAGGTGGGGTCTGGCTAGCCCTCTCTAATGGGGGTCCATCAGGCCAGGTCAGTGAGGGGAAGGGGCCACAGTTGGTTGGCCAGCTGGCCCTGCCCCCAATTGGTGTGTTGGAGGCTGATCGAAGCCTGTATCAGGCTGGTGGCTATGCCACAGTCATAGCCACCAGTCCTTCTGATCATTCTGCCATTCTGGTTGCTGGGCATATATGTGTGTGTGTGTGTGTGTGTGTGTGTTTCTCCCCAGTAGCTTCTGTTAAGACTTCAATGTTGGAATGAATGAGCAAGCGTACATGTTGTCCTTGTTCCATAACTTTGCATAAGATACATGGGTGCCCTAGCTGGTTTGGCTCAGTAGGTAAAGCATCAGCCTGTGGACTGAAGTGTCCTGGGTTTGATTCTGGTCAAGGGCATGTACCTTGGTTGCGGGCACATCTCCAGTGGGAAGTGTACAGGAGGCAACTGATTGATGTTTCTCTCTCATCGATGTTTCTGGCTTTCTGTCCCTCTCCATTTCTCTCTGCAGAAAATCGATAAAATATATTTTAAAAAGAGATACATGGGCATACCAGTATCAAATTGTTGGTGGATCCATATACTCACCTGCCATGGTAAGAAACCTTGCCATTGTCTCAAGTTCAACAGTTATAAAAACAGCCTCATCATTCTTCCTAGTGCCCCCGACAACTGACCCTATGACAGTTGGGGATGCCCATCTTTCATCTTTTGGACATCACAGCGAGGAGGCTGGATTCATCTCGTCCAGCTGTCTTGTGTTTTATTTTGAAATATCTTTGTCTCCAGTAGGGTTAGTGTGCTTGCAAATGAAAGAGGCCCACTCAAGGTAGCCTGCATAAAGGAGATTTTTTTTTAAAAAACCAGGATAGAAAGCTTGTGGAACCCAATGGTAGCAAAATAACTAGGCCTCCTGAGGGCCTGTGGTAGAAGAGAGGGGAGTTCCTAGCAACTTAGGCTGTCTCTCTCCCACCCACTGGCATCCGCTGCTTTTCTTTTAGCCTCTTTGCAGAAATGGCTTCTCTGCTTTGCCAGTAATGTGGGCCTCAGCCCTGAACTTAGGTGCTTGTCTCAGGCCAGTGCTGCCCACTAATGGACCAAGAGGGCTTGTGTCCCAACTCCCGATTCCTAGAAGGGAGAAAGTGTAGCTGTGTTTTGATCATGCACTCACCCCTAGTTCAATCGCCGTGGCCAGAGGACAGGTACATGTCATAAAGTGTGCCTCAGGGGAGGCAGTTGCAGAGAAGGCTGGTGGCTGCCCTTGACCTCTGGCACAATATACTTCCCTCACCAAGAGAGACCAGGTTCTGCTCTGGAACCAAAGGCTGGAACTGGCTTTCACTGTTTTCCTCCCCTACAGGCTGCCCTTTCCCCTCTTCCCTGCCACACAGCTGACTCTAGTATAACGTTTACATCATGTCACTGTCACATCTAGTAAGCTAGGGTCTTTCTGATCCCCACACAGCCCAGGCCTTCTCTTGCATTCTAGTGGCTCTCTGACCTTATCTGGCCAGCCTCATCTTCACTACACGGTGGGCCATTCCAGCACGCAGCAGGGCTGGCTGGCTGTCCACTCCTTTATTCCCCTGACCTGGACCTGTGCCTCTGCTTTGTCCCTTGTCTGAGGTGTCCCAACCTCTCTCCTCTCCAGTTACAGAGGTCTGGCTCAGCCCAGGCAGACCTGAGTTTAAGCATCTGGAGTGGGAAGAATCATGCCTAGCTTGAAGGATTGGTGTGGGTAGGAGCCAGCTCAGAGCTTCTCTCATGGGCCTGGCAGTTCTGTTAGGAATGATTGCAGCAGCAGTGGGTGCTTTTGCTAAAGGCCCACGTGAAGCCCTGCCTTTCCCAGGAAGCTCACCTGAACCATGCTCACCCTTGCTATCTTCAGGCTGCCTCTGTCTCCTTAACACCATCTAGCAAGTAACTGCTCCATAGTACACACTGCTGCTCTTGAGTCCCCTTGCTGGACTGCAAACTCCTTGAGGGTAGGAATGGTGTTTCTGACTTTTTTTTAATCCATTGTGCTTAGCACTAAGTAAATGCTTTTATTCATTATTAGACAAATGTGATCTAGTTCCAAAAAATAAACATTTCTAAGTGTCTTTTTATGTGTCAGATATCATTCATTGAAAAAGTATCCTTGACCCAGCGAAGGCCCATGGAGCGAATAAATTATGAAGGATGATATATTTGATTGGCATTGTAATGACACAAAATATTTTACTTTCAAATCTCTAGTTATGCGTGGTTTTATACTGGCTCTTGAACAAAGAAACCCACAAAGAACTTTTCCCTTTGCTTGAATCTGCCTAAATTATTGACATGGACTTAAGTAATGAACCCATCATGGTAGACTTTATAGGGTCACTTACAGAGTTTCAAGCCCTTCTCCTTCTCCATGATCTCTCAGCCTCCCGTGTGTCTGTGGATGTCCATGTGACCTTGTTCTGATAAAGGGGAATAGGCAGATGCTCCAAGAAATGGCTTCTCTCATCAACTAAAAACATAAAGATTTGCCCTGGCTGATGTGGTTCAGTTGGTTGGAGCATAGCCCATAGATCAAAAGGTTGTGGGTTTGATCCCCAGTTGGGCACATGAGAGGCAGCTGATTGATTTCTCTCTTACCTTGATGCTTGTTTGTTTTTTATATTTTATTGATTTTTTATAGAGAGGAAGGGAGAAGGATAGAGAGTTAGAAACATCGATGAAAGAGAAACATCGATCAGCTGTCTCCTGCACACTCCCCACTGGGTATGTGCACATGCCCTTGATCGGAATCGAACCTGTGACCCTTGAATCTGCAGGCTGATGCTCTATTCACTGAGCCAAACTAGTTAGGGCTCACATTGATGTTTTTTTCTCTCTCTTCTCCTCTCTCTAAATCAATACAGAAGGTAATATACATTTTTTAAAAACACACAAAAATCTGTAAAGAGAAGGGCTTTCTCCTTCTGCCTTTTTCCTACCTGGAAGGCAGATGCTCTGCTTGGAAATGCAGCAGCCATTCTGTTCCCATGAGATTGAAAGCCATAAGCGAAGGATGGTGGAGTAAGAAGATGGGGAAAGCTGGTACCTCAGTGATGTTCTTGAGCAACTGCCCCTGCCCTTAAGAACCTCCTTCTGGATACCATTATTCATGAGAAAAACAAAGAATAATTGTTTAAGCCAATGTTCATTGGTTTTTCCCTTCCTTGCGCTTGAATGCACTGTCAGAGGACTGACATTAACACAGCAGCATCACATCGTTCGCTGAAGAGTGATAAAAATCAGGCTGCTTGGATGATGTAGTTAATTCAGTTGCTCCCTAAGTCAGTACTTCCTCATTCATTAATCTATTCTTCCTTAATCCAATCAACCATCTGTATGTCCGTTCAGTCTATATGAGCAGGGCAAGGCCTATGTTTGTGCAGCACTGGGTCCGGCACTCTGAGAAAAAGGTTCCCAGGGTTCCCACCTTACTTGTGGTCAGCCAATTCATCAGTTGCTGCTGAGACGAAGGTCAGAAACCCAATAGGAAAAGAACTTGGCCTTTTGGTGGATCCCGAATCCATCTCACTATTTGCTAGCTGCTTGGGCACTTGAACATGAGCCACATCTCCCGGAGCTGCCTTGTCAGTTGAAATGGCTATCCGTACCAGCCTATCATGAAGGGCTGTATGGAACATGTAAAGATGTAATAAGTACATCTGGACACAGGTGCTGAATGAAAGTCAGCAGGGAAGGAAGCTAAGAGAAACTGTTGATGAAGAAAAGCACCTAATGTTTTTCGGTTAAAGAGACTGCATGAGTCAGGGACAGGGACAGCTTTCTGTGGTAGAACCAGTCTCTAGGGAATCAGGCTAGACCAGGAATTCTTCCATACCACCAACCATCTGCCTCTCCCCCGGTTGTTTAGTTTTACGGTCTCAGTGCCTGTCTGTGTGTGGTGGTGAGATGGGCAGGCAGGCATGGCAGTAGAATAGTTCGCTTTAGGCAGCGTCTTAGATTGTGGGAAATGTGTTGCATAACTCTTGACTGGAAGACTCCAGTTTTTGTATACTGATCGCCACATAAGGGCGCCCTGTCTAGGACTGCTAACTCTTCAAGGCTCTTTGCTTGAAGGATTTGGAAGCCGGGAGGGGAAGGACCATCTTCATCGGGGATGCTTTCTTCCACACACCTATCTGTCAGCCCACCCAGTGTTTATTGGGAGGAACAGAGGCAGATCTGCAGACCGGCCGCCTGGCATGCGCCCTGCAGGGACTTGGCGTCCTTTCCTCCAAGGGTTGGTCACAGTGTGTTCAGCCTTCATGTGTGTCTCTTGCCATGTCTTGCCTTTAACACAGGCAGATAGAAGAGATTGCAAAGGATAATGACTCTCACGGTTTTCCTCCTTTCATCTGAGTCATGGGTCACAGATCAAAGTGGCCACAAAATCATCTTTGCTTCATAGAATTCTGTTGCACAACATACTGTTTTGTTTTGTTTGTTGTTTTGTTGGGAAGAGCAGGCTGAAGATTTGGTTGTATATCCTCCAGTTCTCTTTGCTTCTGGATTTCCTTATCACGTTGTTCGACATTGGCAGTAGACTTGAAGCTACAGGTAATGCTGATTCATCCCCAAAAGGCAAGGAAAGAGTGGAGACCTTGCGCCTTTAATGTAACCAAACAATGAGCATGACACACTGTTTTCCCCTTTCCATCTGTTCCCATCTTCCTTTGGATGTTTCCTCGGTGCATGTTTGTTGGTTGAAACTATTAATCAAGGTGCCCAACTTCTCTCCCTCCACCCCCCCACCCCCCCACCCCCCCAGCCCACCCCCGCTAGAGGGAAACTCCTGGCCCAAAGTTAACCAGTCAGCCTCTCCCAAGACTTCAATTTGAGCAAACTCCTAGACACTTTCTCTGGTGTTTTCCTGACCATGACGATGAATAATTCTTGCCACTTGGAAGTCCACAGTGACCTTGTTCCTTCTTCCTTAAGGTGTCTTCTCCAGCCTTCTTGTTGATTCCGTGAGGTCCCAGGCTCCTTCCAAAACGTTCCCTCTTAGTTTAAATTGCCACAGTGAGTACTTTTTGAAACCAGAGAATCCTGGCTAATGCAGTCGGCCTTTTCATAAAGTAGCCTGTTGCTATCTTGCAGTTTCTGTCTCGTTGTGTCTGTGGACACTACCTCCTGAGATGGTAAACACATCATGGGGACCAAGTGACAGTGATTAGGGCCCTAGTGAGCTGAACCTCTTCTCTCCAGGGGACTCTCAGAGCTGCTAACAAAATATAGCTATTGCTTTTGCTGGTTTTAAGTGAATGGTTGGCCTGAGTTTTGAGTCCTTACCAAGAACTTAACTCATTGTTCAGTGAGTACTTCTTTTAGGTTTTCCTTATTAGAAATAATTGAATTCCTTTTACTGTTGATTTAGAGATAACGATTCTTTCTTAGAGGAGACTCTACCTCTTCCAGTGCAGCCCAAATTCTACATCCTCCGTGAAATAATCCTCTTGTCATCTCTCCCCTCCACCCACACAGAGTGAGACTCTGCCTACCATGGACGAGCCTGAACCAAATGTGCAAGAGGATGCAGACTCCAGAACCCACCTAGGCTAGGCATGGGGCAGGTAGGAGTTTAGTAGGCCAGGTGTCCCATGACAAATGATAGCAATTCTGAGCCTCAGGTGAAGGTTACAGTGGCAGGAAAAGGGACTGGGATCTCAGACTGCTGTGCTCCAGCCATTGTGGCCACATGTAAAGGTAGTTCTGCTGTTGTCAGAATTGAACATCCATATTTGAAATGAACAGTCCCATTACTAAACAAATTGAAACTTAAAACATTGTGCAGACCCCGCTACGCAGGCCAAACAAAACATGCCTGCAGGCTGAACATAGTCTGGGATCTCAAGAATTCTTGACCTCTGTACTACTTAGGAAGTAGGTCCGAGTTACAGTAATTAACAACAACAAAAAAGCAACTTTCAAAAAAGCATGCATAGAATGCATTTCTGTCTATGCCCATATGTGTCTCTTTATCTACCTGTAGACATGCATGCATGGACTGTATCTGTACACATAAACATGCACACACGTACACACACATTCATCTGTGAATGGGGAGAAAGTGGATAATCCACATCATTATCGCCAAAGGGGAGGAGGTGGGGATGTGTTGGGATACTTATAATTTTCATATCTCATTTCTGTAATGTGTACATATTTAGTTAGAAGCATCTCTTCTCTTTCTTTGCTATTCAGGAAAAACAAAAAGGATACAATGAAAATGGGAGGAGAGCAGGGGCCTGATAATGCTCTATTCTCCCCTATTTTGTAGGGAAGGTGTTTACAAGGCCTGCTTATTGCAGAGCTCCTTATTTTGCTTATGTCTCCAGTACCTGTCATAGAACTTCCCCTGTACATAGGTGACCACCAGTGTGCTCTGAGGGGACTGATGCATGAAGGAGGCAGGTTGATCGAAGCAGCTCTGGCAATGAAGAATCCAAGAGCAGGCTTGGAGTGCCTGCATTGATGGCATAATTGCCTCAACACTGAGTTTCACCCACCTGTGTTCATAAGAAGAGATAATTGCATATTTTGCTGAAAGATGTCTGCCGATCTGCAGGTTTTTGTTTGTTTTAAATATATTTTTATATATTTCAGAGAGAAAGGGAGAGGGAGAGAGAGGTAGAAACATTAATGATGACAGAGAATCATTGATCAGCTGCCTCTTGCACACCCCACACTGGGGACTGAGCCCACAACCTGGGCATGTTCCCTGACCTCCTGGTTCATAGGTTGATGCTCAACCATTGAGCCATGCTGGCCGGGCCGATCTCCTGTTTTATAAGATGCATCAAGTTTGATTCTTTCTGTGCCTCCTAATTTATCTGTCTTCTTTGGACATCCACACATGATCAGAATACATGCCTTACCTGTTCCAGGTCTCAGTTCCAAAACTTTGGTCAATTTGATCAAGAACAATAATGGATGGGAAAAATCCATAGATCATGGAGCAAAGATAGACCTCTGGTTGCCCAGATGGGTGCTGTGAGGCCTGGACAGGGACCTGACTCAGGGAAGCATCGCAGGCAGTTGAGGGAGACAGTACAGGGAGAAGCCAGGTGTCTGGACCCATGAAACAGGACTCTTCCACACCATGTTGTTTCTTTAAAAAACGTTTAGAAAAGGACAATGAGTAATATAATGAACACCAAGATTACCGTCCAGAATAAGTGGATGTTTTACCTTTTGTCTTTTTCACTTTTCTGGGTGTACTTTTTTTTTTTTTAACTTTCCTTAAGGAGTACTGCTTCTCCCCACCCTAAGATCTTATTTGAGGTGTAGTCCTAATAGTAGGATTCCAGAACGATGATATTTAAGGAAGCATCATGACAGTGATGTCTGAGCCATCTCAGATCCACTGAGCGTGACTTCTTCATACCTCCAATAGTGCTGGGTGCCTGCAGTGTGTAGGTCGTGACGTGTCTGCCCTCACATTCCCTCCCAGCCCCTAAGAAGTTTCTCTGCATTACTGGAGTAGAGCCTCCTGTAATGGAGACTCTGAACTGTTTGAGCCATAGACCAGATTTCTTTCATATTGCAGATTCTCCAAGGTGGGATCTGGGAGGAACATTTTTTTAGCTCAGCTCTGACATCTTGGTTAATTACTCAAGAGGCACATTTTTCAGTCAACAAGACTGTCCTTGTTTTTGACCATTGTGAACCAGACGTTCCAAATTCGTTTTTCTTTGATCAATGTTCCACAACGTGTCTGAAGGCAAATCTGCTCCAATTCACAATAGATGAAAACCACCGCTTGAATGGCAGCTGCAGGTTTTTGTTTTTCTTAAGAATTATCTCTCTGAAGGGGGAAAATCTGAGAAATTGTATTATGCCAGGGAAAATATCAGTGGTGGATTCTTCGCCAAGATGATTAAAATTGGGAAAATATGAAAAAGAAAACAAAGGATAAATCCTGGAAAAGGAAGTTGTCTGAAAAGAACATCAGCAGTTGCAAGGGCTATTTCAGGGAGGGTGTTGGTTCAAGTCTGAGAACCTCAAATGGCTGTCAGAGGAAGTTTCCAGAAAACGAACTATTTCCAGTGTTTTATTTTCATGTCAGTCAAGTGGAGTATACACAGGGCTTGTAAGCCAGACCACGGAAGTGAAGACTCCATATCTCATGTGGTGTGGTGGGGCCTTTGTGGCCAGGAGCTGTATAGAGCTTTTGTTTGTTTAGATTCTCGTTGGCCTTGAACGGTAACAGGGGACATCCATCTGTGGCTCCTGCTGACACTCTGGCGGCAAGACACTACTAGTTCCTATTAAGTCACAGTTTACATCAGCGCAAAGGTGGGCCAGAGAGCTCAACTTGTCTGTTTTTTTGAAAATGATGCTTTGACATCATTTGTGAAAGGAATCTGTGAGGGTTCCTCTTTCTTATAATGACATATATTGCTGTGAACCAACCTTTGAGCTGTTTTAGATAACATTTCTGCTCACTTTAGGATAAATAATTCTAATCTTGGCCTAGGAGTACTTGGTAATGGATTCAGGTCCTTCATAAATACTTCTGGGAGAGGGTTTCAGAAATAACCAGCTCCCGCTGAATTTAACAACAGAAAAGGCCTTGCTTATTGATTATATGTGTTTGGCTGTGGCAGAAAACTCAATCTGAAGTAGCGTAACAATAAGAACATTTACAAAAAACTTCGAGGGAGATGTGGCTTCAAGCAAGGTGGACACAGATGATGTCTTAAGAACACCTGCGTCCTGCTGGCATGCCTTCATGCTTCAGTCCCATCTGCCTGGGTTAGTCCATTCTTAAGCAGGCTGGGCACTAGCCCCATGTCTTCCCAGACACAACTAAGGTAGTAAAGCAGAATTTACATCTTTTTTACAGAGGGGAAGGGAGAGGGATAGAGAGTTAGAAACATCGATGAGAGAGAAACATCGATCAGCTGCTTCCTGCACACCCCCCTCTGGGGATGCGCCCACAACCAAGGTACATGCCCTTGACTGGAATCGAACCTGGGACCCTTGAGTCCGCAGGCCGACGCTCTATCCACTGAGCCAACCCGGTTAGGGCTCAGAATTTACATCTTAAAGCTCAGCACACAGGATTGGGAACTGAGGCTAGTTGCCTCCGACCAACCCAGCAAATGTAGCCTAAGTCACGTGCCCAGCTCTGAGCTGACCACTGGGCATTGGTTGCTGAGGTCTGGACCAGGAGCTGCTCCCCTGGGAAAGGAGGAGCCATCCCCTCCAGATACTTAGGCTAGACCCTGTTTCATTAGGGATTTGAACAGAGTCACAGGCCCTTTTGCTGTGTCTCCATTCCTTCTTCCTGTATGTTATCTTTATGCTCAGGTCCCCAGCTGACCTTCAGAAAACTGGAGATTTGAAACAATAGGTAGGACAAGGGCTCTGAAAAAGGCCCACACCTTCTGATACTCTTTATAGAAAAGTGCCAATGAACTCACAAGTGGAGAAATGAGTGAGCAGTGCTCATGTTCCCTCAGAGCGATCCGTCTTCACCTCTTTGGTCATCACTGAACCTTGTACCAAAACACCCAAGACCTCCAGCGTGTTTGGGAACCAGGCGGTTCCAGCTGTTCCTATTGTCCAGAACTCAGGTCCTGGACCAGGGACTCACTGCTGCATTATTTCCTCATTAGCGTGTCTTAGCTTTCAACTGCAGGGGGAGCTGTGTTCTCCTATTTGTCAGGGGAACCATACATCATCTCTGCAGAGATGGGTTCATCTTCAGTTATTTTGTGTCTGTTCACATCTCCATTTGACTCAAGATGAATTCAGTAATAAGTACTTTGGAACCATATGAGTCTTTATCTGGCATGTGTTTATTTTAGAGTGGTCAATATCACTCATCAACCCGTCAGTGAAAAACAGGAAAATGCAAACTGCTTTTTAATATTATAAAGGATTTGAACTGTATTTTTAAATCTTTCAGTCCTGAGTGCTGTGTTGGACTATCATGGAGCTGAGGAGCTGGATTCCAGAATGTGATTAATCACAGTTAATACCTCTGTAGAGTGCGCTGGCTTCTTGTGATATAAACAGTATAAAAGGAAAGCAATTGTTCCTGTTGGCTAATACAAAGCAATTAGCTTAAGTGTAGGAATTTGCCTCTACATAGGGTGAGTCAAATTCCCTCCATTTAAAGAACATGGTGTGTTCATGTTTTCAGTGAAAAAGATGTGCTAATGTAGCGTTTAGGATTTGTTTCAAATTTGCTTTTCTTTATGAAGGAAAGTAGTAACCTCGGTGCCAATTTTATGTTGCTCTGTTTCTACATAGATATACTGCACATAAGCTCTGCCGTTGGTCCCCTCTCTCTGGCATTTTGTCTATAAGTGCAATCATTGGAACAACCAATTATTTGTAGAAGAAATATTTACTTATGTAACGTATTTTTTTTCCTTCATAAAGGAAATTAATCTATAATGCAGGTTTACATTGGATAGTTGTGCCACTGCTTGACTCTGGGGAGTGGCTCAAGTCTTTACCTGCGTTGGTTTCCTATCTCTGTCTCCTTTAGGCCAGACTGAGAGTGTTTCTGCCGATATAATTGTCTTAAAACCTTGTAGCCTCCTTGAATGTCAAGGGGATCCATGCCAACACCCAAGAGCATTCTCCACAGATTCTTCCTGTCTCCATCCCTGGCTCTGCTTAGATGGGCAATTGGATCCATGAGTCACATGCTTAATTTCTCTGCTCTTTCTTATCTGGACAGGCCAACCATTTTCCAAAATCACCAAGAGCTCATTCCATTTGTTTAATAATTTCATCCTTGATTTATCTGTTTTAGTTTTTGAATTTTACTGTAAGAGGCAAGGAGGAACCAGGCTACACCTTGCACATACTGCTTTGAAGGTTTCTCAGCTAAATTTCCTCTTCCCTTTGATAATTTTCAGTCTGTTTCATTTTCATGCCTCTGATTCTATTTTATTTACCAGTTTATTATTTGGTTCATTAGATTTCTTATTCATTTATTTTGATTTTTAGATTCAATTGTTGATAGATATGTATTTGCTGCCCTTTTATTTGTCCTATTTTGATCTTTTTTTGTTTTCTTTTTCTTCCTCTTCTTAAAGAATACCCTTCAACATTTCATATAATACTTGTTTGGTGTTGATGAACTCTTTTAGCTTTTTCTTCTCTGTGAAACTCTTTATCCGACCTTCAATTCTAAATGATAGCTTTGCTGGGTAAAATAATCTTGGTTGTAGGTCCTTGCTATTCATCACTTTGAATATCTCTTGCCACTCCCTTCTGCCTTGCATAGTTTCTGTTGAGACATCAGCTGACAGTTGTATGGGCACTCTCTTATAGGTAACTAACTTCTTTTCTCTTGCTGCTTTTAAGATTCTCTCTTTGTCTTTAGCCCTTGGCATTTTAATTATGATGTGTCTTGGTGTGGTCTTCTTTGGGTTCCTCTTGTTTGGGACTCCCCGTGCTTTCTGGACTTCACCAGGTAGGGGAAGTTTTCTGTCATTATTTCTTCAAGTAGGTTTTCAATATCTTGCTCTCTCTCTTCTTCTGGCATCCCCATAATCTGGATGTTGGTATGTTTGAAGTTGTCTCAGCGGCTCCTTACACTATCTCCATATTTTTGGATTCTTTTTTCTTTTTGCTCTTTTGGTAGGGTGTTTTTTGCTTCTTCATATTTCAAATCCTCAATTTGATTCTCTGAATCCTCTACTGTTGAATTCCTGTATATTATTCTTTATTTCAGTCAGTATATGCTTTATTCCTGACTGGTCCTTTTCCATTTTTTTTTGGCATTCTCATAAAAATCCTTGAAAGTCTCACTAAGTTCCTTAGAGAGTTCTAGAAATTCTTGAGTAACCTTATAATGGTGGTTTTGAACCCTATATCCAATAGTTTACTTTCTTCTATTTCTTTCATTTCAGATATGTTTATTTTTCTCCATATTTTCACTGCTTCCCTGTATTTGCTTCTACGTATTGGGTAGAACTATGTCTCCTTGAGTTGGTAGAGTGGCCTTGTATAGTAGGTGTCCTGGAGGGCCCAGTGACTCTACCTCCCCAGTCATCTCAGCTGGGCACTGTGGGTTGTGTGTACAGTCTTATTGTAGTTGAGACTTGAGTCCTGTTGTTGTCACTGGGAAGAATTGACCTCCAGGTCAATTAGCTGTGAGGACCAGCTGTGACTACAGTTGGAGAGCTGTTGTGCAGGAGACACCCCTTTGTCTTAGGATCTGCTTCAGTGGGGTTTAGGTGCTCACTGACTCTGCCCCTTGAGTGTGTCACTTATGGATGTGTAGAGTTATAATCTGGGATGATTTGATACTGACCACTGGTTATACTGGCTCTTGGGTTTCCAGGATGGTTCAAACTCAGCCACTGCCTGGGGCCACCCAGCAGGAGCTACAGAGAGATTTGAAGGTCCCCTTCTTTGTATTGGGTTTGGAAGTGCCCATACAAGGCCCAGCTGTGAAGCAAGGCAGGCTGGTGCTAGTGCCATGTCTTAGGCCTTTTATTGATAGGTTTGGGGCGCCCTGACTCAGCTGCAGCTTGTTTAAGATTTTAGCCTGAGCAAGGACAGGCCATTCATATGCAAAATCCACTGCACATAGCTGGGTGGGGTTGTAAATTGGATAAAGGGGATCTCAGGGAATCACCAGGGCACTGCAAACAGAAACAGTTGCCAGTCAGCCCTGCAACCTGGGGAAGATCCAGCATAGGAACAATGACCCCTGGAAGCACCTCCTTCTAGGAGAAAGCCAGCCGCCTCTTAGTTCTTACCCTGATGCCAGACAATTTAGTTCCTCCTCCTATGTGTCTGTGTCCTCCAGAGTCTGGCCTTGGTACTGGAACTCAGAGCAAGCAGTACCTTGTAAGTTCAGTTAGTGGGCCGACCTTTTAAGAGGAACAGCTGGGTCTCCAGGAGCCTTTGTGTCACTGATCCCCAACACACACTGGTTTTTAAAGCTGGTTGTCACAGGAACTTCTTTTCCTAGCTCTGGGACCCTGGGCTGGGCATCTGGTGTGGGGCTGGGACCCATTGCTCCTCTGGGCAGCCTCCTCAGAGATGATCTCCCTCCTGATTTAAAAAGTTGCACATTTGGGTGTCAGACCAGCCTAATCTGCACCTCTGTATTTCCTACCAGTCTCAGTGTTCTTTCTCTTTCACTTCTCTTTTTTTGTAGGACTTCTAATCAGCCAGCTTTCAGCAGTTCTGGATGATGGTTGTTCTGTATTTTAGTTGTAATTTTGATGTGGTTGTGGGAGATGGCAAGTATAGGCATTTGCCTATGCCACCACCTTGGTTCTCAAAATTCTCTGCATTTTAAACAGCTAACCTGACTGGGTCAGGCCCAGATCTACTAGTTAAAGGTCAACTGACTTGAGATTTCATTTTCACCAGCAAAATACCCCCAGATTAATGTTTGATTGAATAATTAGGGGACAGGAATTTTGAATGGGCCATATTTAGATTTCTGTCCACCACAGTAGGTGTTGTATAAACTTATTTATTTATTTGTTTGTTCGTTCATTCATTCATTCATTGTACTGAACCAAGAAGAAAATAGAACATTAAAAAAAATAAAGTATCAAATTAATTGAGTTTTACCTCTGCTAATTTCAGGTCCTTTTCAATTGATATCAGTGTGACCCTGGTTATACTGCCTATTGTTGTGACTAAGAAAACCACAACCTAACAGAGAAAAAAAACAAAACAAAGAAACCAGTAAATTATGCTGATGTTGTTGCCTTTTTTATTTTTGGAAGGAAGAGAAATCTGCTGATCTGGGCCAACTTTTTCTCCCTCAATGGCTGGCACTGCTCAGTAACATTACAAGTTTCTTCATATATAGTGTTTATTTCTTTGGGGGGGTCTTGGGTAAAAAAAGTTACTTAAAAGAAAAGAAAATGGATTTAAACATGTGGGAAAGTTTAAAAGAAGAGGGTTAGTACGACCGATATAAAATAGTTGTAAAAAGTGAACCACCTCATTATAATGTTGCGATTTCTTAACCGTATTGAGTTTCATTAGTTGCCCAACATTATAATTACAAGTGTAGCTAGAAACATGGGTGCCCTTCAAAAGTTTGGGATGGTTGGCTGGGATTTTGTAGGCCATCCAGTGTTGAAAGGTTTGCTTCATCATGTTGTGGTGTTATCTTTGGGTTGAGAAACAGGAATCTTCCAAAAAAAAAAAAAAAAGTTTAGAGAATCATGGTAGATTTTGCCATCCTGTGGCTTGCAGCCTATTTGCTGGAAGCACCATGAATTGTTCAGTACTGAAAATCAGCTTTAATTAACTTAAATTTAAAAGAAAGTATTTTTTATGTGTTGTTTTAGAGTGAGAAGTCCCAGGCGGGATTTTTCCTGTATCAAATAAACAACAATAGGAGTTCTGGCTGGCAAGAGTTGTCTGCCTCAGTTGATCTGTCTCCAGGAAAATAAGTTCAAAGAAGAGCACCAAATGGCATTTGAATGAGGGTCTAACCAATTGGAACTGGCAACAGGCACTGATTTTGTGGGTGCCCTTGAGAACGTATGTGAGCTCCTTTCTGTGCTGTGAACTGTAAACCTTGGAAGAGTCTTGGAAAGATCAGTGCTCCCTGAACCTGCTTGGACTTGTGAAAGGGAGAAAGAGGAGGTAAAGCAGAGAGAGAAACTCAGTCGATAAGGAGTGGTATTTATGGGGTGAGCAATACTGGGCTTCAAGTCTTAGCTTAAAGGAGATTTGAGCAAGTTGCTTGATCTCCCAAACTGTGGCATCCATATCTGCAAAAGAGATAATAATAATAATAATAATAATAATAATAATAATAATAAATACCTGATGTGGACTGAATATTTGTGTCCCCCCATCAAAATTTATATATTGAAATCTAATCCTCAATGTGATAGTATTTGGGAGGATTTTAGGAGGTGATTAGGTCATGAGGGTGGAACCCTCATGAATGGAATTAGTGCCCTTACAAAAGAGACTCCAGAGATTTTCCTTACCCCTTCCACCATGTTAGCACATAGCAAAAAAGGCAGTCACCTACGAAGCAGGACTCATGAAACACAGAATCTGCCAGTACCTTAACCTTGCACTTCCCAGACTCCAGATCTGTAAGAAATAAGTTCCTGTTGTTTAAAAGGTACCCATATTTATAAAAAATATTTTGTTATAGTTACCCACATGGACTAAAACAATACCTCTTCTCTACTATATTAAGTGTTGCTTAAAAGCATTTAACAGAGCACCTGGCATGCAAGTACTTAGCAAATGTTGGTTATAATTGAAGGGAATTCATAAAAGAAAGAAGCAGGAAAGATTAAGAGCAAAAGAAAGAAAAAGAGAAGGAAGAAAGGTAATAGGGAAAAACGAGACTGTTGGAGGCAGACAGGAGAAGGAGGTGGTCTAGTTTATCAGGATTCAAAGCACTTAGAAGAAGAATTTAATTTCAAATCCACATTTCATTGCCCGAGAGAGGTTGAGTTCTAGGATGAATACCGTCTACTGCTTAAAATCCTTTGGATGTTGAGTTTCTCTACCTTTTAAGTGAAGCCTTAAGGGATTGACCAATGCAACCCACAGGATGCCTCTGTAATCTAGTGGTGATATTAGTGGAGCCTGGGAAATATTTTTTAACCACCAATCCATTTATTTGCCAACTTACTCTACACTAAAGATGTTAGCATCAAACTTTTCACTTCAACGCTGAGTACAGACTCTCAGGAGATCTGAGTAAAGAGAAATCTAAGTGAAATGCTGCTTTGAATAGTGGGTCTCCCTGGGAATGAATGAAGTGACTCAGGGGATAAAGATTGCCTGGGGGAGCCTGGGACTGAGGGGCTGGCTTGTGCTCCTCCCCAGCACTGGCTTTCCTCCCAGAGTCACTGCCCCTGGGTCTGTCCCCACTGTGAGTTGCAAAGGAAAGAACATGCTCCACGAGCAGCAGAGTTTTGGTTTAATCTGGGGTGGAATACCTTTAAGGTTTCATGTGATTCTGATTTTTGGAGAATAACTGAATTACTTCCCTCAGCAAAATGGCAAATGGTGTGTAAAGTCTCTCACAGTGAGGGGGAAAATGAGAATAAATGCCTTTTCCCCCCCTCTGTTTTGCTTTGAGCGTTTGGTACAGAAATACATTCATTTAGAACAAATGAAGACATATCCTTTTAAGAAAGCTGGCCAGCATGCTTGAGAGGTCTCATTGCTTTCTGCAGGTCACGGGGAGCTGTGGGGCCTTCATACCGCCAAGATCGACGATGATTCTGCACCTGAAAACCAAAGAAAAATGAAGTTTTTAGTTTATAACCAAACCCTTTGCCTAGATTTGAAGGGAGTTTCATAAATTTTTAAAAATTCAATAACTTCTTTTCTTTTCACTCTTCAAGATGTACATGATGGCAGATAGGAGTGTGGACACCTCTCTCACGTCTGGCTGTATAGAAAGCAGTAGATGGGATGGTGTGGGGGAAAAAGAGTAATTTTCCTCCTGCCCTTCCGGATTCTTCCAAGTGGCTTGATAAATTAACATGATACAGGTCAACAGAAGAAAAATTACCTAATTTATTATGTGTGAGAATACGGGACCCAAGGACAGAGGGCTGTTTTAAGGCTTCTGTGCCATCTTGAGCTTCAGAGAAGGGGGCTGTGGTTTGGGACTTCAAAAGGCAGAAAGGCAATTCGTATGGAGATAGAAAGCAACTGTTTGGTAAATGAATGTTTGCTGGGCCATCTTTAACCATGGGGCACAGAGAGGACTTGGAACAAATGGGCCTTGCTAGGTTCCTCCCTATCACACTAGTTCATATTAAACTATTCTTATCTATGACGCTAACTCCCTCACTGGAGCAGGTCCTCTATCAAAATTGTTTTAGGCAGTGAGGACAAAGATCACAGTTTTTCTTCAGGTTTTTTTTTTCTTAAAAATAACCAGCTTAAAATAATCAATATTCCCAAAGGCATATTTTATAGTGGCAAGCTCTGCTTTGCCTCAAGGGCAGGTGAGTGGCTGGATGACATCATCAGGGAGCACAGAGGGGAGGCTGGCGCTACTGGGAAGGTCAGCGGAGACCAGCCCAGGGTTCATAGTGTTCACTCTGGGATAATCTCTTCCAATCTGATCTCTGTGGTTCAGGGAGATCTCTGTACTTCAAATCCGTTGACCGCAAAAATATTCTCAGGGTGCCCCAACCGGTTTGGCTCAGTGGATAGAGCGTCACCCTGTGGACTGAAGGGTTCCAAGTTCAATTCCAGTTAAGGGCATGTACCTTGGGTACGGACTCACCCCCTGAGGGAGTGTGCTGGAGGCAGCTGATCGATGTTTCTCTCTTATCAGTGTTTCTAACTCTCTATCCCTCTCCCTTCCTCGTTTCTCTCTCATCAGTGTTTCTAACTCTCTATCCCTCTCCCTTCCTCTCTGTAAAAAATCAATAAAATATATTTAAAAAATATTCTCAGGGTACATTGGCTTATTAAGAATGATAAACGCTAATACTCATATGTAAAGTGATTAATTAGATAGGAACCTGCTATGGTACCTCGTTGTCTATGAGGAAAGAACTATCCTCAGTTATTTGAGATTGGGATCCTGAAGCCTAAAATGGATTAGTAGCTTGACCAAGGTCATTGCAATAACACCTAGTTAGTGGCAGAGCAGGGATTTGAAGCGTGCAGCCCTACTTTAGATTACTCACCATGCCAGACTGTCCCCATTACAGAATGTGGAAAACTGAACAGTCATCCTTCCCCCCATACCAACCTTCTTCTCTTCTTGTGTTTCCTGTCTCAAAGGACAGCCCACCCACCATTCATTCCCTTTCACAAACCAGAAATCAGAGAATCATCCTTGACTTGCCACCTCCTGTGCCCGCCCCATGAATCTGTCACCAACTTCTGTCCAACCTCACATCCCGGCACTCTCTCACCTGCCCGTTTCTCTCCACCCCATGGCCACTAACTTATTTAAGTCACTTTGTCTCTTGCCTGGATTTCTGTCTGCCTCTCTCTCCTTGCTTGTCTTCTAGTTGTCTATCTTCCAATCTCATCTCCATGGTCCAGGGAGATCTCTGTACTTCAAGTCTGATTCTTTTGGAGGGTAAATCTCTTCAGTGGATCCTCCATCTCATGACGGAGAGCTGTCTTCTGCACAGTGTACACTCCTGTACATGGTCACTTAATGTGTGCAACTTTCATAGGACATGTGACCGGCAGTGATTGAATTATTCTGCTTCAATTAATCCCTCTGACAACCTCAGGAAGAAAGTCTCAAGTTAGTATTTATATTCTAA
>PVJC01030826.1:0-20964 GCA_004026665.1 Murina feae
TATATATATATTTAAATATATGTTATTGATTTTTTTACAGAGAGAAAGGGGAGGGAGAGAGAGTTAGAAACATCAACCAGCTGTCTCCTGCACACTCCCTACTGGGGATGTGCCCTCAACCAAGGTACATGCCCTTGGCTGGAATCGAACCTGGGACTCTCCAGTCCGCAGCCGACGCTCTGTCCACAGTCGGGGCAATAAAAATCTATTTTAATAAAAGTTTCCGTTCTCTGCTCGAGCCAGAGTTGAACTGGGTTTTTGACCCTTGGAACGAGAGGAGCTTTGAATCGCAGCCTCGCCTACCTCTGGA
Organism: Murina feae; assembly: GCA_004026665.1. Classification (NCBI taxonomy): domain Eukaryota; kingdom Metazoa; phylum Chordata; class Mammalia; order Chiroptera; family Vespertilionidae; genus Murina; species Murina feae. Next base: position 311 of record PVJC01030826.1, read on the forward strand.
GCGCCTACCTCTGGAGCGTGCGCTTCAGGTCCTTCAGGCGTGTCTTATGCTTGCTGATGGAGCTGCTACACAAAGTCTGCAGTGCAGTCAGCTCCTCCAACTTCTGCCTGTAGATCCTGTGAGTTTCCTGAGGGATGGAGCAGCCGGGGCAGGGCACAGAAGAGAACACCAACAGGTCATTTCTCATAGTTTGCTTGTGTCAAGAGACATGATTGCAGAGCTCACAATTCAACAGCGAGGATGATACAAGTACAGCCATCAACTCGGTGGCTTAGAAAACTGGGACTGGAGTTGGGGAAGGCGGCACAGCACCGACCTTGAACAGCAACTAGGTCTGACTTTAAAGGGCCACTTCTTGTCAACTTTTAGTCCAGATGGTTCCAGTAGAGCTGACAAGCCCCAAGAGTGGTCATGTGATCTAGGCCTAACCAATCAGTATCTCCCAATCCCTTGGCAACTGATTGCTTCAGATATGGACACAAGGCTTAAATGGGCCAATGAGAGTCAGCCCTGGGACCCTGCTGGAAGTACTGGTGTGGAGATGCCCTCTTTCTCCTGGGTTTGCTAATCTGATAGCATGTACACAGGGGGTTGCTGGGGGGCGGAGAGCCTGCCTAAGCATAAAGCCAAACAGGAAAACAGACCTGAGACATGGTAAGAGACAGAATTCTCATAGCCTCATTTCAGCCCTTGGATCCAACCAGGTCTGAGTGTAATGCTATTCAATACTCTTGGTTATATGAATTCATAAATTCCTTTTCAGTGAGGCTGGTCTGAGTCGGGTTTCTGATCCTGGCAATGAAGAGAGTTCTTACCATATCAACTAAGGAAAGGTCATACCTTTTCCCTTACAGCCAACCCTGCCTACCCCAGGCACAGTCACTCCAATTAACTCGATACCTCATTCCTGGAAATAACCAGTCAGGGCCACAAGAAGTACAAGAGACTTTGCCCCAAAGCTGGGAGAAAGGAACACAGTAACATCTCGGCATTGCTGCCACGGCGCACCTCCCCCAAATAATGCCATGTGCCGGGAAACAAGCCCTTGCCTCTAATCGGATCATCTAAGACAAATACTAACCATTTGGAGAAACCAACGTGAGGGACGGGAACCATGATATTAAATACAATAATCCAATGAACACATGTAAGTGGCTGGAGAACTGTGCTTAATAGAGGGAGAGAAAAAGGAGATGGTCCAAAAGTGAGGCCAGAGCCTAAATTCTCACTCATGCCTGCCAGGCAAGGTCCCTAAATATGCAGGGTAAGCCAGAAGATAAGGAAGAAGTGAAGAAAATGAAGTGAGCAGATAGCAGTTAGGGGCAACACTGAAGCACGCTGTGAGCAAGTCTCCCTTGCCTCCCAGACGAGAGGGCTCAGTCCCTTGGATTCAGACAGTATCATAAGTTGCTCCCTGCTGGCCCCCCAGAGAGGAAAATCCTACCTCTATTTTATTTAACCTTTTATCTTTAAATAATTTCAAACTTGCAGAAGAATTCTAAGAAGAGTGGAAAGAACTCCCCTCTACCCTTCACCCAGATCACCAACTGTTAGCATTACACCACATTTCCATATTTGCTTTACGCACCACCACTGCCACCCTCACCGTGTGTGTGTGTGTGTGTGTGTGTGTGTGTGTGTGTGTGTGTGTGTTCTTTTTCAATATCAGGCACTAGGAATTTATAGCCCAGAGACAAAATCCAGCCAAATCCAGATTTTTGTACAGGCAATAAGCTAAAAATGTTTTTTCCTTGGTTGAAACAAATCAGAAGACTATTTTGTGACGTGAAAGTATACGAAACTTGAAATTTCAGTAGCCATAATGGAGCCCAGCCACACCCGTTCATTTGCATGTTGTCTGGGGCCTCTCTGGAAACTACAACAGCAGAGTGAGTAGTTATGACAAAGACCATATGGCCTGCAGAGCCTAGAGTCCTCATCACTTGGCTTTTGTGCCAAAAAAAAAGTTTGCCTCCTCCTTTTCTAAACCATTTGGGAGTTAGCTATAGATAGACAACATGCTTCTTTACTCCGCAGTCCTGCATTGTGCATTGCCTAAGAATGATGACATTCTCTGATATCCACAGTACAATGATCAAATACAGACAATGCAACCTTGATACCACACAATACCATGACCTCACATCTTGCTAACTGTCCATTGATGGCAATGTCCCCCCAGATCCCAGACCCAACTCAGTCTCCAGCCTTGTGCTACCGCTTGCATCGTTAGCCTCCTTTAGTCTAGCACAGCTCAACTTTTCTGTCTTTTGTGACATCCACATTTTTTAAGGAGTTGAGTCTAGTTTTGGGGAATGTCCCTCTGCCTGGGTTAGTGTGCTGTTTCCTCATGATTGGATCTGGGTTATGCTGTTGGAGCAAGAATGCCACTAAAGTGACACTATGTCCTCAGGGTCTCCCATCCAGAGGGACACAGTATCCGTAATGTTAATGCCAACTGCTTAGAGGAGGCAGTGCCACCTGCTTTCCCCACTGCACAGCGACCAGCTTTCTAGGTGTAGTTAATAATGAGCGATCTGTGGGGAGACAGGCTGTGTTTTAATCACTTTTGAATTCTTCAGTCCCAAAACAGCCATCCATGTACAATTGATATCTACTGTAGTCTAGTCAGGGGGTCTCCATGGGGAGAACAGGTGCAGAGACCCCCTGACTAAGGTCCTCAAGAAGGTGGGGCCATTGGACTGAGTGTCCAGGCAACACCAGCTGCGGCTCCTAGAAGATAAGAGTCATGTGACCTCCTTGGCACTCTTTGGGGTTGGGTGCCACCACGGGGAGATAAGACCAAGACTGCAACATCAGCAGCCAGATGCTTACCAGGCCCTCTTCAGCTTGAATTGATATTTAATTTCAAAGTAAAATATAAAGACATTATCCTTATAAAACATTAAAACACAACATCAATGGACACAAGACACTGGGGGGTAGGGGAGGACGGGGGAAGGTCAAGGGGGAAAAAATGGAAACTTATTTAACCCTCTTTGTAATACTTAAAGTAATAAAACAAAATAATAAAGAAAAAAATAAAACATTAAAACACAATAGTTATGGCTGGAATCAGCTTTGAACACATCCCTGTCCTTCTCCCCCATCCCCAGAAGTAACCACAGTTGCCAGTTTTTTCCTATGTATTCTTCCAGACTGTTCTATGTATCTACATATTTCTATATTTTATATTGACCTATTTTAATATATACACATAAACATTTAGACACACACACACACATATATGAAAAACACACTTGCAAAAACTAATTGTCTCTAATATTTATTTTCCTTTGCTGTGTTTTAGCAACAGGACCCCACAGACTTATAGCTAGGTACGTGGCCTGTACACTACATTTCTCAGCCTTCCTTGCAGCTAGAGGTAGCAGCCTGACTAAGAGTTAGCCAGTGGGATGTGAAGGGAAGTGCTGTGTCGTCGTTCTGAATTACATTTTTATAAGGGACTGCTTGGCCTCCACTCTCCCTTTCCCTGGCTGGATATGGCAACTACGGGTCCCGTTACACTGAAACCAGAGATGAAAGCTACATGATACAAACAGCAAAGCCCACCATGCCTTCCCTCGCCAAACCAACAAGGATCCCACGTGACCTCATATGACGGAGCTTCCAACCTGTAACGGTTTAAAAACACGATCGTCCACTCTTTAGCAATCCTCACATCGAGAGGTGGGGGAGGGGGGTCTCTGTTCTCTCCCCGTAAATACATGTAGGCTTTTGGCTGCCTTGACCACATATCTAGATAGAAAGATAGATAGAAAGGTAGAAAGAAAGACAGGGCAAAAGTGACACTACATAATTTCTGAGAACATGCTGTAGAAAGACATATGCTTCTTCTGCCTTACTTACGGAAACACTCACTCTTAGAGCAAAAAGTTCAACTACCCTGAGGCTACCATGCTGTATGGAAACCCTAATCACATGGAGGAGTCACAGGTAGATACTCTGATAAACAGTCCTCACGGGAATGACAAACCTTCTTGTCATTCCAGCTCAGGCACACGGAGGTACAGAAACCTCCTGATGACTCCAGCCCAGCCATGTGAGTCACTGCTAGCTACTCAAGTCTTCCCAGCCAAGACCTCTTGGCATCACAGAACACAGTCCAGTTATCCAGACTATGCCCTGTCCAAATTCCTGACTCACAGGATCCATGAGCAAAAAAGCAATGATTGCTGTTTTATGCAGTGACTGATTGCCGTTTTATGCAGTGACAGGTAAACGAAATACCGCTCACCCTGGACCATACCTCCCTCTGGAATGTTCGGAGAGAAAGAAAGAAGATACCTAATTTCAGCCTTTTTAATTTTGGGGGACCTCTCTGTTATACCAGCATAACTTATACCCTAGCAGGCATCCTCAAACTGCGGCCCGCGGGCCACATGCGGCCTGCCGAGGACATTTATCTGGCCCGCCGGGTGTTTTTGCCGCCGCTGCTTGTCCTGCTTAAAATAAGATATGTGCAGTGTGCATAGGAATTTGTTCATAGTTTTGTTTTTTAAACTATAGTCCGGCCCTCCAACGGTCTGAGGGACAGAGAACTGGCCCCCTGTTTAAAAAGTTTGAGGACCCTTGCCCTAAAGCACATACTTTTGATTTTAAAAAATATATAACAGTATCAGAACATACGTGATTCCACAACATCCTTTTCTTTTTTTTAAACACAATCAAGCAATTTCTTTTTTTTTTCTTTTTTTTAAAATATATTTTATTGATTTCTTTACAGGGAGGAAGGTAGAGGGATAGAGAGCTAGAAACATCAATGAGAGAGAAACATTGATCAGCTGCCTCCTGCACACTCCCAACTGGGGATGTGCCCGCAACCAAGGTACATGCCCTTGACCGGAATTGAACCTGGGACCCTTGAGTCCGCAGGCCGACACTTTATCCACTGAGCCAAACCAGTCAGGGCAACTTTCTTTTCTTACTCAATAATACGCCTTGAAAATCTACCCATGTAAGAATACATTTACTTCATTTTTCTTTTCTTTAGTGCTGTGCAGTTTTTCATGCCTTGGACACACTGCAGTTCATTTGAGCCATTCCCCTATTGCTGGATATTTAGGTTGTTTCCAGTCTCTGACTATAACCAACAATGCACCATTGAGTAATACTCTTGCACTGCCTCCCTGGGCACACAGGCTAGTATCTCTCTGGGGAAGATTCTTTCTGGGGAAAAGAAATGGAATTGCTGAATCAGAGGGTACAGGTCTGTTTTTAGTTTTAATAGATCTTGGCAAACTGCCCACAGAGTGGCTGTACCAATTTACAGTCCCACCCACAGCGTATGACAGTTGTCTACATCTCACCAACTCTCAATGCTATCAACATTTACTTTTTAAAAAATTAAATGTTTTTATTGATTTTAGAGAGACAGGAAGGGAGAGGAAGAGAGAGAGAAAAAACACATAGAGAGAGAGAGAGAGAGAAACATCAATCAGCTTCCTCCTGCAGGCCCCTTACTGGGGATGGAGCCTCAAAACTGGGCATGTTCTGTGACGGGGAATCGAATCAAACCGATGACCTCTGGGTGCACTGGACATGGTTCAACCAAAGAAGCCACACGGGCCAGGACACAACAGCTGTCTCTTCATGCTTTCCATGGGTGCTTCTGGGACGTGGGGGCAACACAGTTCCTGCCTTCCCTGGGAGTTCCTAGCTACACTTGCACATGAGGTATCTCCCGCAGGCCCTTGATTGGACCTGTGCTTCGAGATGCTTTTTCCAGGGCAGATGAACCACACTGCGGCAATCCCACCCTGGCCTGTGGCCTCAAATGGAACTAGTTGCCGGATGGAGACCAACTCTGTTGGGTTTGCCAACTGGGCCGCTAGTCCCCCTTCTGGTTAATGTCCCCATAGTTTCTTTGGAGACTGGGTCCATGAGATCTGCCTAGGTTTGGGGTTGATCCTTCCCCCGGGCTCCGGAGGGTATAACACAGGCCTGGAATGTCAGATCGTCAGCCTCCCAATCCAGCTGGCTGATTCAGGGAGGGCATTCAGAATCAATGAAATTCAGTCGTGGGACTTTTATCAAAACTGCTGAAAAAGAGAGACTCATGTTTTACTAGTTTTGAAGGCAGTAGGATGTAAACCCAAAGTTAATGGGGTTGTCCTGCTGAGAATGAACCCAAGGAGAGAGGAAAGCAGGATAGAAAGGTAGATAGAGGAAGGTTGAGTCCAGATGATTTTACTTGAGGCCCTGGGGTGGGACTGTACCTGAAGGCAGATCACCTTTGACTTTCCAGTTATATAAGTAAACATCTTCTGTTTTGTTCTGTTTGGCTTTGCCAACTGGTTTGAGTGCCTTCATTTCAGAGGCAAGTGTGACAACCTAGATTAAGATGACAAAGAACCCAACTTTCCTTCTGGGCAAAGTTAATCACACAAGGTAAGAGGAGAAGCTGTCAATCTTGGACTCATTATTACTAAGCTCTTGCCCAGGACACTGTCATCTTAAAGGTGCCAAAAGCAAGGACTTGGAGCCTGGCTGGACGAATCCTTCATTAAGCCAGTAACTAGTCACCCAAAAAAATGCAGACCACTGAGCAACCATATTGGGTTAGTTTTCTACCAAAATAAGAACCTAAACTACTATTTTCTAACAACTTTACTGAGGTGTAATTTATATACCATAAAATTCACTCATTTTTAAGTGCACAATTCAGTGATTGTTATACATTTACCAAGTTGTACAACCATTACCACACCCGGTTTTTATTTTTTATTGATTTCAGAGAGAAAGGGAGAAGGAGAGAGATTAAAAAACATCAATGACGAGAGAGAATCATTGATCGGCTGCCTCCTGCAAGCCCGCAACCTGGGCGTGTGCCCTGACCAGGAATCAAACGTGACCTCCTGGTTCTTAGGTTGATGCTCATCTGCTGAGCTATGTCCACCAGACACCACATCCAGTTTTAGAACATTTCATTGTCCAATAAGATCCCAGGATCCATCAGCACTCACTCCCCACTCTCCCCGCCCCCCACCACACCAGTTCCTAACAACCACTAACCTGCCTTCTGTCCCTATAGATCTGTGTTTTCTGGATATTTCATATAAATGGAATCCTATAACATGTGGTTTTTGTGTCTAGCTTCCTTTAGCTGGCATAACTTTTTGAGGTCGATTTACACTGTAGCAATACAGATTTACCACATTTTGTTTACCTCGTCACCAGTTGCTGTACATTAGGGTATTTCCACTTTTTCTTTGCCTCTGATGAATAACGTCGCTGTGAGTATTACATACAAGTGTTTGTGTTGACAAATATTTTCCTTTCTCTTGGGTAGATGCCTAGGAATGGAATTGCTGGGCCACATGGTAAATGCGTCACGTTGAAAGAACACGCCAAACTGCCAAACCACTACTTACTCTTATTTCTAAACCTGGCAGCAGTGGATTGGAACATGGGAGACACTCACCGAAAACCAGGAGTCCGTTCTCTGCACACGGCGCAAGGAACCCCAGCTTATTAAATGTGATTGACTCTCACATCAAGTCACTACCCCTAAAAATAGCCCAGGGGCATCACAGCGGACCAGCAGCTGCGGAAGAAGGGACCTGTGCTGCAGCACAAAGCAGGTCCCAACCCCCCACACCACCGCCACCACCACCACCACCACCAAGTGTCTAGTTCAAGACCAATCCAAGAAAAGAGACATGATTGATAGAAGACGTGCTGACAAAACGTTGGGGGAGAAAAGAGGTAAGTGTAAGGCAAACGTTGCCACTAAGAATCAAATGCTAAGACACTTATTTCTCCAAGAGAGAAAATACCACCACGGTACACTACTCGATTCTGCTGTAAACGATATTTGCATGGTCATAAATCACATCAGATGGCTGACACTGAGCCTAGAGAGATGTTTTCCTCTGCAAGTCTTTCGGTACTGATGGATTGCCTTCCAGTTTCCTGCTCATTTTATGAAATATTTCAGGCATATGAAAAAGGACAGAAAAATCATAGACTAGAAAATAAACATATTAACACTCATATTCTCACCCTCATTGTAAGAATAGTGCACATAAGGTTGAAAGCTCTTGCGTATTGTGTGTGTGTGTGTGTGTGTGTGTGTGCACACGCTTGTATTCTTTCCAGGTAGAATTCCCATCTCCTTTCCCCAAAGAGGTCAAACCCTATGTGGTTATTTCCGTCCCCCACACCCACCCCAGATCAATTTAGTCTTTCTCTGTGCTGATGCTGACCCTTTTAGACTCTATTTCCTAGGCTCCCTTACTCTGCCTCCTACTTAGGTTTGGCCCACGGGGGCTCAGGACAGAAGACGAGAAGGCAGGAGGAGGAAGGGGTGGAGGGGTTGTTCCTCCTGTCTCCTCCCTGCTTGGTTGCAGCCTTCAACTACTACTGCTCCAGCCCTGGAGCTCCCCTTCCCCAGCAACAAGCTTTGACCAACCTCTGGTGACTCACCCGTCCTCTGTGCCTTTAGGCTCCAGGGGCCTCACACTTAAACTGCCACACCTCAGTACTGCCCCCTTCCTCAAACTCTCCCCTGAGCTCCTCTGGGGAGAGACGTTTCCTGCCAGAGCCCTGCCTGAATCTCCACTATACTGCATCTGGCCCATCTTACTCCCTTGCAAGTCTTTGTGTTTGTTCTATAGACATATGTAACAGGGCCTTAGCTGGTTTGGCTCAGTGGATAGAGCATCGGCCTGCAGACTGAAGAGTCCCAGGTTCGATTCTGATCAAAGGCGCATGCCTAGGTTGTGGGCTTGATCCCCAGTAGGGGAAGCACAGGAGGCAGCCAATCAATGATTCTCTCTCATCATTGATGTTTCTATCTCCTTTTCCCTCTCCTTTCCTCTGAAATCAATAAAGATATGTTTTAAAAAAAGGTATGTATCAGGGCCCTGGCCAGGTGGCTCAGTAAGTTACAGCATCATCCTGATACAGCAAGGTTGCAGGTTCAAGCTCCAGTCAGGAAGCAACCAATGAATGCATAAATAAGTGGGAAACCAATTGATGTGTATCTCTGCCGCTCTCTGTCTCTCTCAAAACCAATTTTTAAAAGAGATATGTATCGCCCTGACTGGTTTGGCTCAGTGGATAAAGCGTTGGCCTGCAGACTGAACGGTCCCAGGTTCAATGCTGGTCAGGAGCACATGCCTGGGTTGCAAGCTCGATCCCCAGTGTGGGGCATACAGGAGGCAGCCAAGCAATGATTCTCTCTTATCACTGCTATTTCTATTTCCCCCTCCCTTTGTCTGAAATTAATACAAATATATATATATTTTTTAATTTAAAAAAGATATGCATCAGTAATACGTAGAGTTGTTCTGAATGGTCTGCTTTATTATACATGTTATACTTGTATATACCTCTCTGCAACTTTTCATTTCAGTGTTGCTTTTCTATTTAAAAGATGTATCCAGCCCTGGCTGGTTTGGCTCAGTGGATAGAGCGTCGGCCTATGGACTCAAGGGTCCCAGGTTCAATTCCGGTCAAGGCCATGTACCTTGGTTACAGGCACATCCCCAGTAGGAGGTGTGCAGGAGGCAGCTGATCGATGCTTCTCTCTCATCGATGTCTTTAACTGTCTATCCCTTTCTCTTCCTCTCTGTAAAAAATCAATAAAATATATTTAAAATAAAATAAAAGATGTATCCATATTGATACACGTGGCTCTAATTTCCTTCATTCCGCTCTTCACTCCCCAACTCCATGGTTCAGTGGAATTATCCATTTTTTTCTGTTATAAAGTGATATGAAAATTCTTGGACATATCTCCTATTTGAATCTGTAACTATGTGGATATGTATTACTTATAAAAATGTATAATGGACTTTTTAAAAAAGACAGAGAAGCACTAACATTAGCTCTGTGAGCTGAGATGCCCATCTGCACATCTTTCCTGCACATCTGGTTACCCTCCGTCCATACCATGTACTGAAGACACACACAAGCGAGTTTCTGTTGGACTGAGATCGGCCACCTCTGCTGTCCTCTGAGGCCCCATGCTCTGCGCCAGTGGGAAGAAGAGGTTAAGGACTCCAGGCCCCCGCATGGCTGTGAGACACTTGGAGATGCCTTCTTAATACAAGGCATTTGAAATGAGTCAACATTTAATGCAAGAACTGCCAGCAGTGGAATCTCACGCATTTTCAGACGGGGCTCTGGCCCAGGAGCATCAGGAGTTGAAGGGCAACCTAGTAAATTTCAACAGAGCCAGGGTCACCACCAAAATGTGGTGCCTGAGAGCTGTGTCCTTCTCTGGTGGTAAGTTTTTAAAAGATGATATTTATATAGTTCCCTTTCCAAGATATCAATGTCAAATAAAGATTTCTGGATGCTGAGTATACCTAAGACTTGTCACCATGGAAACAACTTTATATGGGGAAAGATGCTGAGTCATGTGCAAGGATTGATTAGTTATGTCTGTTATGTGAGCAGTAACTGAAGGTGTCAGTATGCATTTGAGGCACTTAGAAGGCAGGATAACACAAAGAACGAAATGATTACATTATATAGTCAGACTGACTTCACATCCAGGAGTCTGCCTCTTGTTAGCTGAGTTACATAATCTCTTTGTACCTCAGTTTACTCAGTTGTGAAAGAACTAGAAAATGAGGTCTATGTAATAGGCTACCTACTGGTTTTTAAAAATCAGCTTTATTGAGGTATAATTTACATATCAATTCGACAGTTTTCAGATGTACAATTCAATGAATTTTGGCAAATACATATAATTGTGTAACCACCACCACCATCAGCACATAATACAAAGGTTCTGTTCAGGCTGGTGTGCTCAATGGTTAGAACACTGGCCCACAAACCAAAGGGTCTCAGGTTCAATTCTCAGTAAAGAGCATGTACCTGCGTTGCAGGTTCAATCAATCTCCAGCCCCAGTCAGGGCATATACAGAAGGCAACCAATCGATGTGTCTCTCTCACATCAATGTTTCTCTCCCCACCCCACCGCCCCACTTCTTTCCACTTTCTCTAAAAAAATCAATGAAAAGTTATCCTCAGGTGAGGATTAAAAAACAAACAAAACAAAAGTTCCTAAATTTTTCTGGTTTACCACACCCTTAGTATCTAAGTAAACTTTTCACAGAGTCCTCAGGCCAAATAACTAAAAAGTATTTATGTCCTAACAACTAGTAGCCATTTGGAGGGGCAAAAAACACTCTGAAATTGACAAAAACAATATTTATTTTTATTCTGAAAACAAAAACAAAACAAAAAAATTATTTACTAATGGGAATGTGTGTGCCTGTGGGCTCCCCACAAATTCTCAAACCTTGACATCAAATTAGACATGGCTGCCATCATTTCCTGTTCCATGCTGATTTTCACATAGCACTTTATTTTAATGAGAGACTACAGGAAATCCAACTTTTCAGAGAAATGACACCATCGAAAAGAATGTAGCATGACCTAATGTACAATTGTGAACTGCCCCAAGCTAGCAGTGCCAGTGGTGTGGGACAGATGTCACGTGTTTCTCTTGAAAATTCAATCATACCATAGAACCCCCGTGAATTTGCTGCAGCTTCATGGGGAAGCCTTGACACGGTTTGGGAACGACAAATACAGGCTGTTTCTATTAGCCCCCAACGATGCCTATCTAGCAAACCTTGTTTGTTTGTTTTTACTACCAGCATTTTTATTTTCCTTCGTGAAACTACCCCCTCCCCTGTTCTTATTTAATGTGGTTTAAAGTAGCACTGATCCCAGTTTGAGCTCCAGGGTAGACATGTAACCAAAGCACTGCCAATCAGTGCCCCAGTGACTGGCAAGGGACAATCACATGACTCAAATCCAGCCAATAAGAATCAGCCCTGGGACTCTTACTGGAATTACTGGAGAAAAGATGCACTGTTTTTTTTCAGTTTTGCTAAGTAGATGGTAGATGTCAGCCTGGAGCCACCAGTGATCATCTTTACCACAAAAAGGGAGATGCAAATCGCCTAAGAATAAAGATGACAAAGAAGCGACACACTCACAGAGACATCATTGGAGCCCCTGGATCCAGCCTTGCCTGAATCCGTCAGTCACTGGACTTTCCAATACATGACCAATAAATCCCTTTTTTGGCTTAAACCAGCAGAATTGGGTTTCTGTCACTTACAACTAAGAGTTCTGACAAGCCGTAGCCAGTTTGGCTCAGTGGATAGAGCATCAGCCGGCGGACTGAAAAGTCCCGGGTTCAATTACAGCCAAGGGCAATGCCTAGGTTGCGGGCAAGATCCCCAGTGGGGGGTGTGCAGGAGGCAGCCGATCGATGATTCTCTCTCATCATTGAAATTTCTATCTCTCTTTCCCTCTTCCTTCCTGTCTGAAAACAATAAATATTTTTTAAAGAGTTCTGACTAAATGCTATTATTTTAAAGAACCACACAAATGAAATGAGACCTCACACGTTCAAAAGTTTTCTTCTAGAGCTAAGCGTCTCAGGAAGGGTTCAGAGTCACTATGTTAGGAACCCAGAAAATATGTGACCTACAGAACACAGACTCTGCTGTTCAACAACTTGGGTTTGAATCCTGGCTCCAGCCATAAAACTTTGTATAACGTATTAACCTCTGTAAATTGGTGATAATGGGATCTATTTCTTAGAGTTGTAATGAAATAATACTATCTTCCTGCTTGCAGCCTGTCCCACTCTGATGTCTATTCCATACACAGCAGCGAGAGGGATGCCCATTTCATTTGTAGTAAAAGCCTAAATATTTTTTTTAATATTTTTATTTGTTTCAGAAAGGAAGGGAGAGGGAGAGAGATAGAAACATCAATGTCGATAGAGAATCATTGAATAGCTGCTTCCTGCATACCCCCCACCAGGGATTGAACTGGCAACCCAGGCATGTGCCCTTGACCGGAATTGAACACGGGACCCGTCAGTCCGCAGGCTGACACTCTATCCACTGAGCCAAACTGGCTAGGGCAAAAGCCAAAATCTTTATAATGGTCTGCCTACTATGAGGTCAAGTTTAGGGAAAGACCACTTCTAGCTCCCTCCTTCCTTGGTGGGAGGGGCAAGGTCAGGTTTCCAGTGATGTAAGGCGAGGCAGGAAAGGCCCATTGAACCACCTGCCACCGTGTCTGTGAGTGACCTTCTGTGGTCACATCAGGGCCGCAGGGCCATGCTCAATTTGCCAGCAACGCTGAACTCCCAAACGGCTAAAAACGAAATAACCATAGCGACCTGACCTTGCCCCAGAGTCCAGTGAGGCCCCACAATCAAAAGAAATCACATATTTTCCTCTGGAAATTCCCAGAGATTATGACTCTTGCGAGGAGGGAAGAATTCTAAAGACCTTTCAAATCCTCTAGGGCCTGAGTTAGGTTTCCTCTTTTCTCCCTTCAAGTGTTAAAGGAAAGAGAGGTAAAACCCAGTGACATATACTACAGTGTCCCAAGAAAGGAAATCAGAGAGATACAAGCATGAAATCCATGAATCCCAGATTCTGAGGTAAATTAGGAAAAGTAAGACAGACTGAGATTTTCTGGTGGGGAAAAAAAAAAGAAAAATCTTCCTATTGTGAATCTTTTTAGTTCCCATCTGTCTACCTGCCTGCCTGCTGTAACCCCCTTGTTCCCCAATAAATGCCTCATCTGAAAGTCTGTCCAATAAATACACAATGACAAGGTACACCCTACTTATTATATATGTATTTCCAGAGACTTTCATCTCAGGAGTTCAGAGCTCTCACCGAGAGGGGCCTCCCCACACAAGGACATACATGTGAAGTAAACATTTAGAGAGCTAAGCTCTAGCCCCAACTGTGTCACTACACAGCTGTGTGACCCTGGTTAAATGAGCATGCCCAAGCTTCCGTTTCCTCATCTATGAACTGAAGACATAGTGTTTTTCACCTCCTCCCGCCCCTCGTTCAGGGGACTCTGATCCAGAAGCTGCCGCCAAAGCCTGAGGCCAGCAGGGGTGAAAGCAGCCGCACAACCTGTCGCCCAAATGTCTTAAGTGTGCATTTGGGCTGGGGCAAGGGCTAGGGCGAGGGTTATGCCCTCATGTCAGGTAGGGAATGGATGCTCCCTCTTCCCCAGGACCACTCCATGCCCTACTGCTGAAGAACTAAGCAGTTCCCACCAGGTGAGCCCTTCTACCAACCCTGCTAGGCACCCGGGGATGAAATCCATAATTAATACCCAATCCCCCCTGACCCTCACACCTGAGCCCGAGACACCACACTAGAACACAACAACAAATCAAACTGTTTCCTCTGCAACCTCTGCCTGCCAAGACTTGCTGTCTAATTGCTGTTAATTGCATTAATTACATAGCTCTGAAGTGTGAAGACTCCTCCTTCTCCTAGAAGGCAGGACAAGGGAAAGGAATGATGATGAACAACAAAAGCCCCACACAGCAAACCTCTTCTCCCACTCCTGACCCTCACACCCCCTCCGTGGTTCCAAGGCTGGACATGACACGAGAGCCCAGCAGGACAAAGCATTAAGAAGCAGCCCTGCCCTGACTGGTTTGGCTCAGTGGATAGAGCGTTGGCCTGCGGACTCAAGGGTCCCAGGTTCGATACCGGTCAAGGGCATGTACCTTGGTTGTGGGCGCATCCCCAGTAGGGGGCATGCAGGAGGCAGCTGATCGATGTTTCTGACTCTCTATCCCTCTCCCTTCTTCTCTGTAAAAGATCAATAAAATATATTTAAAAAAAAGAAAAAAAGAAGCAGCCCTGCCCAGTTTGGTTCGGTGGAAAGAGCGTCGGCCTGCGGACTTAAGGGTTCCGGGTTCGATTCCGGTCAAGGGCATGTACCTTGGGTTGCGGGCACATCCCCAGTGGGGAGTGTGCAGGAGGCAGCTGATTGATGTTTCTCTCTCATCGATGTTTCTAACTCTCTATCCCTCTTCTTTCCTCTCTGTAATAAATATATGTATGTATATTTGTATGTATGTATGTATATACATGTATGTATGTACGTATATATGGCTAAGTTTCCTCAATGGCAGTGGAGCCACAGGGGTTCCCAGGAAGTTAGGTGGGACCCAAGCTCCAGACCTGAAGGGGAGGGCACCAACCCACACACGCTGGACAAGCCAAGAAAGGGGTACCACTTTGGTTCTGGTCCCTTCTCCTCTGCTCATGCCTGAAACTGCCCGGTCTCTGCAGCACACCTCTCTCTACTCATCCAGACCTGCGGCCTCAGGTCTGGGAGGACTCATTACAAATACCCTTGGCAATCACTTCTCCCCTCCTCTGGACACTGTAAGAGGCCAGTCAACTGCAGACAAAAGCTACATGCTCGGGGGACATGGCATTGCTCAGGCTGAGGACAAGGAGGGCGTGGAGATGTGTGATGGGACTTGAGGCAAGCAGAGCCTAACTCGGGGGAAAACAAACACAATAGGGTAGCTGCAGAGGGGAGCAGTCCCGTCTCCAGACATGGTCCAGGAGGCCCCTTGGCCGAGCCCGAGGTTTCTCCAGGCGTCTCTAGTCACCAGGGTAGATAGCTGAGGCCTCTGAGAACTCAGAAACAAATCCCCCTGCCCGGACCTCCGGGCCACAAAGCCACTCTCTCCAGGGGCCTCCCTTGCCCGGCCCCCACCCCACCCCTCCTCAGGCTCCGGGCCAGAAGGGGGAGGGCAGGAAGCAGCCCTCACCCTCCTGAGGGAGGCAACCCAGCTGTCAGAGCTGACAGATGCCCTCCACCGCGCCCGTCAGCCCGCAGCAGCGCCAGAGGAGCACCCACACCAGAGCCCCGAAGGCGGCGAACAGGGAACCCTAGTCCCGAAGCAGAGCCGGTGGGTTCAAGGTGAACGTCTCCCAAGCACATCTTCCAAACAGAGCCGCAGCGGAGGGCTGCTCCCCGGGACAGAGGGGCAGCTGAGCTGCCAAAAGCCGAAAGGCGGGGTCGGGGGAGACCCCTGAGGAGGTGGGGGCTGGGCTGTTCTCTCCGAGTCCCCGCGGGCCTCCCCCCATGGACACGCCTGGAACTTTCCCTCAGAGGCCAAAGACCAACTTTCTGCAGCGAAGGAGGTGCTCAGAGCAAAGAGCCGGTGCGAGGGCGGGGGAATGGGGGGCTTCGATCCGGCGCCCCAAGTGGGTGAAGAACTGATGCGCTGGGAGATGGGACGGGGCTGGTCACGCGGACCACCAGCCTCCAGGGCCTGGCCAGGGGCACCCCTGGGCCCTGATGGTGCCCACCGCCCGGGCTGGGGGAGCAGGAAGGGGAAGGTACTGCACTTCAGGTAGCCGAGTTGAGGGACCAGGTGGCCCGGCCTTACCTGCAGTTCCTGAAATTCTTCCTCCAGCTCGTGCCACTCGCGCTCGCAACGCTCCAGCTGGCCGGACATGGTGCAGTGGCGCGAGGCGGCGGCGGCGGCTGCTCCCGCAGCGTGGCGCGGCGGGCCACCAGCACCCCACGGCCGTGCGCTCGCCGGCCGTCTTCAGAGGCACCAGCTGTTCCTGCGCAGCCGGAGCCACGCGCGCACCTGACGTCACAGCCCCCGCCCCGGCGCCCGCCCCGCCCCCTCGCCCGGAGACAGGCTCCGCGCATGCGCAGCGCCGCCCCCTGGCTCGGCCTCCGCGGGCCGCGCGCTGGTCCCGGACCGAAGGAGTTTCGCGGGTCCTAGGCTGGTCTGCCTCTGGCCCCCGGGGAATGAATGAGTTTGCGCCTCCAGGATCTCTCTACCATGGGGCTGGGGAACTTGTTCGCAGGCTGCATTTGCAGAACTTATTTTATTTAGATTAACTAGATTGTGTTAATTTGGGGTGCCTGGGGGTCGAGAGGGAGAGAGGCGATTTAGGGGACGTGAAAGCTCAGTATCCCTTAGCGTTACCTGGTCTGAGCCAAAGCCAACAGCCTGGAATGCCTATCCATCAAGGTCGCCGAGCAGGGCGAGCAGGGCGGGGAAGCACAGAGAAGGCCCTGTCATCTCACATTGTCATCATGTACTGCAACTAATACCATCCTAGATTCCTGCCCTCTAAGACTCTGTTTCTGTCGCTCAAATAACACCACCGCCTCAAAGCTAACTGAATGCCCTCCTCCTCAAGATCTGTGCCTGCTTAGCTTTCCAGTTACATTTCTTATCGCACCCCCATCTCCAGCCACTGTTTTTTTCTCTTCCTCCCTTTGCATTACTGGATGCCAAAAGCCAATCTCTAAAAAGGGCACCTTCCCAAGGAGAAGTGAAAATTCCAGGGTCTTAGGCTCTGGCCAGGTAGCTCAGTTGGTTAGAGCATCATCCAGATACACAAAGAATGTGGGTTCATCCTGGGTCAGGACACATACAAGAATCAAATAATGAATGCATAAGTAAGTGGAACAACAAAAAAGAAAAAGAAAATTCCAGGTGCATTTCCTTCATCTGCTTCCCACAGATGCCCTTGCTCAAAATAGTCCCAAAGATTGTAACAAGCAATTTGTGCAAAGACGTTTATAGCAGCACGTTCCAATGAGCCACACACTGAAAATATCTCAAGTGCCCCACAACAGGGAGATGATTAAGAAGCTACATCCTGTCCATTTCGTGTAATACTATATGGCTGTTTAAATGATCATTATGGGAACTAAATGCATGCCTGTAAATAGGTATATGAAATCATGGTAAGTAAAAAAGCAGAACCCCAAATAATCAGTAGGTATACTGATTAAAGTTATATGATCATAGGCGTACCCTGAAAAAGATCAGGCGAACTTAGTATAACAGAAAAGGTCAATCATGTCTATTGATGGAATTTTTATTTCCTGAAATGTTGTGCAAGTGTTTGAAAGAAATTTTAAACCCCTGTTTTGCTGTTCATGGGTGCAGAATGTAATGGAAACAGCAAGCATTATCTATTAAATTTAATTTGCTTAATATTTACTCTTCAGGTATCAAGATGTCCTTTAGCCCCTGCTAGTTTGGCTCAGTGTATAGAGCATCGGCCTGTGGACTCAAGGGTCCTGAGTTTGATGCCAGTCAAGGGCACATGCCCAGGTTGCAGGTTCAGTCCCCAGTAGGGGGCGTGCAGGGAGGCAGCCGATCAATGATTTCCTCTCATCATTGATGTTTCTCTCTCTCTTCCTCTCTGAAATCAATAAAAATATATTTTTAAAAAATGTTCTTTATGTCTTTATTCAGTTATTTGCTTTCCTGGACCTATCTGGGGCTAGATGGGACTGTGTGATTTATTTGGCCCAGTCAACATACCTGAGCTCAAATCTCAGTTCTACCACCTGCTGAGTACAGGATCCTGAGAACCTAATTCACCTTCCCTGTAAACTGGGAGTCGCTCTGATGGAATTGTTGTGAAGGTTAAATGCAATGAATGATGTCAAGTGTCTGGCAAAATGTAAGCACCACAAAGCACTGACATTGTATGTTTGGGGGGTTTTTTTTTTTGTGTGTGTGTGTGTGTGTGTTTTTTAATACATTTTATTTAGGGATATTTTTAGATTTACAAAAAAAAACCCTACCTAGATAGTATAGAAAGGACCCAGCTACTTTTCACTCAGTTTCCTCAATGTTGACTGTGTCCACAGTTTCTTCAAAATGAAGAAGTTAATGTAAGTGTATTCCTAGCAACTAAGCTCCAGACTTTATTCAGATTTTATTCTGCTCTTCATCAAACTTACCACTTATTTATATCGGCAAGAACTCATATTTTTCTATTTT
Source organism: Murina feae (assembly GCA_004026665.1). Taxonomy (NCBI): domain Eukaryota; kingdom Metazoa; phylum Chordata; class Mammalia; order Chiroptera; family Vespertilionidae; genus Murina; species Murina feae. The sequence goes on from PVJC01030826.1 coordinate 18,924, forward strand.
AGTCAATGGGTTATAATCCATTATTACACTTATTTATTTTGATGCTCAAGTGGTCACAGACTTAAGTCACTGAGATCCACTTCACGCTGGCTTCTGTGTCCTTTTGATAAATGCCCATCAGTTTATAAAAATATTTTTTTATTGATTTTGGAGAGGAAGGGAGAGGGAGAGATAGAAACATCAATGATGAGAGAGAATCATAGCTTGGCTGCCTCTCGCATGCCCCACACTGGGGATCAGGTCCGAAACTGGGCGTGTGCCCTAACAGGGAATCTAACCATGCCTCCTGGCTCAGAGGTCCACGCTCAGCCGCTGTGCCGTGCCAGCCGGGCCCCAATCAGCTTTTAAACAGCATTTCTTCACGTTTTTGACACCAAGCACATCCTACACCTTCTCCGCTCCAACTCTGGAATCAGCCATTTCTTTGTCATTCTTGGTTCCTTCTAGCAAAGACTGGTGTTTGGAAACCAAGTTCTGGGTACTAGATGTGTGTTTTCACCACCATGGATGCCACCACTCTTGGTTCTCTTGGGGGACAGATCTAGAGACTATGCTTATATATATATGTGCAAATATATATATTTGTGAACATTTACACCCTTATTTATATCTATAAATATTTAAAACCATGATGTCACACCAATATGCAATTCCAATCCACAGATTTTATTCTAGTTCCCTCCCCCATATTCACAATTCACTTCTTCAACAGTGAGAAACCTGGCTCCCATTATGCTTAATATATTTACTCATCCAATCAGTCCTCCCCAGATATAACCAATCTCCCGAGGCCACCACCATCCTCATTTTCCAGTCCTGATGCCCACCTTGCCCCCAAATAAATGATATGAAAGGGATGATGAGCATCCCTTTCTTGCCTTGGTGTCCGGATTAAAATGGCTTTTTAAGTAATTAAAATTTCCCCAACCTCCAATGGCTATAATCAACAAGACATAAGTGGAAGTACTTGATAAAGATTTAGAAATTAAACACTTCCTATCCAGCTCCAAAGTCATCTAACAATATTTGAGGAAAGTATTTATTACTAGACCTTTGCTGTCCTTATTTCTTGTAGACACAGAAATGAGTTCCAGCATCCTATTATTTTGAAGGTCCTCTACCAAGCAACAGGGAGAAAGCACCAATGTCTATGTTTTCTTTTTTAAAATATATTTTATTGATTTTTTACAGACAGGAAGGGAGAGAGATAGAGAGCCAGAAACATCGATCAGCTGCCTCCTGCACAACCCCCACTGGGGATGTGCCCGCAACTAAGGTACATGCCCTTGACTGGAATCAAACCTGGGACCCTTGAGTCCGCAAGCTGATGCTCTATCCACTGAGCCAAACCAGTCAGGGCTATGTTTTTCTTTTTGTTCCAAGCATTTGAAGAATTAGATTTGACAGAATTAGATTTGATAGTGAAGTCATATTTAACCACGTTCTTTTGTATGATGGCTCATTTTGGAAGAATATTTTAATTAGTGGGAAATGCACCAAAATGTTCTCCAACAACCAGATGAAAAGTTGGCTGCTTTTTTTGTTTTGCCCTTTTTTTAAATATGTTTTATTGATTTTTTACAAAGAGGAAGGGAAAGGGATAGAGTCAGAAACATGGATGAGAGAGAAACATTGACCAGCTGCCTCCTGCACACCCCCAACCAGGGATGTGCCCGAAACCAAGGTACATGCTCTTGACCGGAATGGAACCCAGGACCCTTGAGTCAAACCAGCCAGGGCCTTTTTTTTTTTTTTTTTTTAAATGATTGAGAGATTAAATATTGTTTCATTGCGCCACCTGCTGGCAACTTTTCACAATTTCTGTTTCTTCCAACAAAGGGTAAAAAAAAAAAGGCTTATTCAACAAAGATTTAATTTTTTTTTTAATGTTTTTATTCATTTCAGAGAGGAAGGGAGAAGGAGAGAGAGAGAAACATCCATGATGAGAGAGAATCATTGATCAGCTGTGTCCTGCACACCCCCTACTGGGGATGAAGCCCAAAACCCCCAGCATGTGCCCTTGACTGGAATTGAACCCAGG
>PVJC01030827.1:0-20949 GCA_004026665.1 Murina feae
CCGCCAAGGGCCGAAAACAGTATCGCTTTCGCTCCTGCTGCAACTGACGCTGCCTAAACGTTTACTCAGGTCCGTGAGTGGTGGCCGCCATGTTGGCTGGGCTAATTTGCATACAGCTGCTCTGATTGGCTGGTGGGCGTGGCTTACCCTGTCTCGGAGAAACGGTTAATTTTACTATTTCGCTTTTATTAGTTTAGATATATATTAAGAATCACATAAAAAATGTTTTATTTACAATAGTTATGATCTGGAAACAGTCCAAGTGCCCATCAGTAGATGAGTGGATACAAAAAAGCTGTGGTACATTTACATAATGGAATACTACACAGCTATAAAAAAGAATGATTTCTTAAGCATTGTGAGAGCATGGATGGACCTGGAGAGCATTATGCTGAGTGAAAGTGAAATAGATGAATAAGAGGAAGAAAAATATCACATGATCTCATTTATCAGTGTGATCTAATGAACATAATAAACTGATGAACAAAATAGGTTCAGAGGCATGGAGGTACATGGAACAGACTGACATATCTGAGAGGGGTGTGTGTGGAGGGAGACAAGAAGAGATTAACTAAAGAACTGTTATACATAAATGCATAAACAATGGACACAGAAAATAATGTGGTGAAGATCTGGGGTGTGGTAGGAGCTGGAGAGGAGTAAAGGGGGGGGGTAGGAATTGGGGGCATTTCTAATACTTTCAACTATAAAATAACATTTTAAAAATTAAAAAATTTAAAAATTTATAAAATAAATATACTGCTGCATAATTGCACCATTCACAAAATAAATCCAGGATTTATTAAGAGTATAAAATTGAAAGTTAGTGATAAGCAGTTTGAGCTTGAATACAGTAAAAATTTTAATGTGTGATAAATGTCTTTCTTCAATCTTGCCAACATAATTTGTGACAATATAAATAAATTCATTATTTTTTTCAAAATATATTTTATTGATTTTTTACAGAGAGGAAGGGAGAGGGATAGGGAGTTAGAAACATCAATGAGAAACATCGATCAGCTACCTCCTGCACACCTCCTACTGGGGAGTTGCCCGCTACCGAGACATATGCCCTTGACCGGAATTGAACCTGGGACCTTTCAGTCTGCAGGCCGATGCTCTGTCTACAGAGCCAAACTGGTTAGGGCAAGAAATTCATTATTTTGTGGCAATTTGAAAAATTCATTATGTTAAAGTCTAAATTTAAATTCATGGACAATGACCCTGTAGTCGTTCCTTCACCCCATTTTGTGTTACTTTCTAGGATGAATAGAAACTAACAAATGACTATGGGTTTGGGGAAAGTTGACAATGTCTCCACGGAGAAAGGGCAACAGATCAATACCCTTCAATACCCTTCAAAAGGGTATTGAAGTTTGAATAGAAGTTTTTGGGGGTGTCCTCTTCATGCATGGCTTACTGCAGCATGCTCTGCTTCAGTGCTGCTGGACACATGGCTTAGTTCTTTTTCTTGATAAATCTGTGACAATCTAGCTTGTAATTTCACATAGGATGATGCCATGATTGAAGAAATCTTTCAGATCTATTAACCATTCTGTTTATCTCTCAGAGCTATCAACCAACCATCATTAGACCAGAGACAGAGCTGCCCACTGTATTTAGGGACTTCAGCAGGGATGAAAGTGTTTTATAGAAAGAACGGCTACAAGAAAGAATGTTTCTGCATCCCTGATGCCCTCCCTACTTACCACCACCACCATCACTTCCATGTCTCCTGCCACTTTAGAGTAAGAAAAAAGAAGGAACTGGATTCCAGTTCAAGTATGGTGGGGTTTAGCTATCAATCTCTATGTCAGGGTTCTTGAAGCATCATGTTTCCTCCTCTTGACTATTTTGCCCCAGGAGGCTTGTAAAGAGAGAATTGTGTCCTTCAATACAAACTTCTGCTACCTATAATTTTCTTCTTTTGAATTTCTATTCTGTGTTCCCCAAGTGGCTCATAGTAATGATAGTATAATCTTGTCTATAGACAAATGAAATCTTATCAACAAATAATAAATCTGCACCCATAGCAAAAGTGTCTACCCAGGATGAGTTATTAATTAGTCATTTGATTTCATTTTCCAATCATGCCAGAGTGATAAAGCATTCTTTGGAACCAACTCAATATATTTTTTCTCTAAATTTTTCAAATAAAATCAGGTTACATGAGTTAGTTTTATTTACTTGCTTTTCCATCTCTATTGAACATAATAATAAATCTACTGACAGAAACACTGTTAGTCAATAATAATATTTTAATATAATAAATATATATTCCATCTCATTTCACAAATAACATTAGGTGGGTTATAAAAACAGGCAATATTTGGTAGGAAGAAACGTAGTTTAAAGTAAATGAGAGTGAGAGAAAAAGAAGAGTTGAATGGAAAATGAAGCAATAGAAAGCTATGAACAGAAATACATGCCCAATAATTTTTAACATTTTTCATAAAAGTAAACTATTGGCTAAAATTGTGCCTCAGAGCTTCCTTGCATTCAAAGGAAAAGGGCAATGCCTATGTGCTGTAATATACATAATCTCTGTCATGTAAAGATAGACCAGTTGCTAAATACTACAGCTTCTCTGGTTAGCAAGGCTGAGAATCTATAACTTGGTAATTCTGGATAATAGGGTGAGAAAATCTCATGCATGACATTTTCACAATAAACATGGACTCCTATAGCTGTTTCTCATTGTGGTCTCCAGGCAAACAAGAACACAATCCTGGTTTAATAGCACTCTCCCTGGATATTCCTCTGCAACTTCTTAGCATTTCTTCTTTCCTCCTTGACCCTTTAAACTTGGGGGTCCTCAGTATTTGTCTCATTTTCTTTGCTCTTCACCTCTTTCTTGGAAGCTCACAGGCATCCCAAAGGCTTCATCGACACCTTCATCTATCTCCAGCCCAGACCTCCAGCTTGAGCTACCAAGCCCTCTTATCAACAGCCTTCACGGCATTTGCATATTGATTTCTCACAGTTCCCTCAGAGCCATAACCAATGGTCCTGCTTCTAAATGACTTTGCCATGTAGTGTGCCACAACTAATCATCATCCTACCAGAAAACCGTCCCGCCCATCCAGTCTCCCAACATCTAGATGGGGGAGGCACCAATGTCTCCTTTTCTCTTTCTTGTTCCTATAGTTAATCAATGATTGTATTCTACCAATTTTACCTCTTGTTATCAATCTATACACATTGCTCCTGCTTCTCCACCACTGTCTACACACCAGCCAGGAACATCTCTTGCACAGATAATAAGAGCCTGGTTGTCTCACTTACACCCTGAACTGACCACAATCAATTTCACCCAGTGAACACCAAGGCTTATCTTAAGATGCAAATCTGCTCACATATCTCTCTGGTTTAAGTCCTCCAGTGGCTTTTTAATAGATGTTGGATGAAAGAGGTATGTTTTCTGCTGTCATTTCTTATGAGGCTTTCGAAGACCTGGGGCTCTACCTCCTTCCCCAGCACCCTCACAAACTCCTACCCTTCTGGTCTCTAGTCTCATCTTTTAATACTCAGTCTACAGGGTCATATACTCTTTCAGATGTATTGTGTGCTCAAGGTTTTTTCTCCCCAACCAGCCCTCTCCACCCTGATACCCTTTACTCATCATGCCAATTTTTACTCTAACTTAATATCATGAGGGAGAAGGTCAGGTTGTGTCCCTATAGCATCATGCCTTCTCCTGTGGTTTCTTTCCCATAAACTCTAAACTCCATACATGCAGAGACCATGAGGACTTTTTTTCACCCCTATAACCATGCGCCTGCCATAATGGCAGGCATTTTGTAGGAGCTCAAATCCTTGTTCATTGAATGTATGAATGGATAAATGACTGAAGAAATGAGTGCCTGCATATCTTATTCAAAAATCAGAAACTTGCCCTCCCAGTATGACTCAGCAGTTGAGTGTCCACCTATGAACCAGGAGGCCGCAGTTCAATTTCCGGTCAGGAAACATGCCCAAGTTGTGGGCTCAGTCCCAAGTGGGGGTGTATGGGAGGCAGCCAATCAGCGATTCTCATCATTGATGTTTCTTACTCTCTCTCTCCCTCTCCCTTCTTCTCTGAAATCAATAAAAATATATTTTTAAAAAATCAGAAACTATAAAGTGATCAGAGGGTAAACCTTTTGCCAGGAAACACTTTGAGGAATTAGACACTCAAGCTCTAAGAAGAGAGAGACCAAAGCCTCCTCTAGCTGACATTCCCTTCATTTTCTTCCTTGGTGGTCTACTTGGCTTGTATCCATTGGAGTCCCTGGTGCCGATTTGTCTCATGTTATGGACTGATGTGCATCATAAACTACCCATAATGTGCTCAAATATGGCTCCTGGGCTTTCGTGTTCCCCGTGAGGACTGCCTGCTTGGCTTACAGAGCATCTTTATTATTGACTCGGCCTCATGGAGCCCACGTCAGGAAAAGTTAGAGGCTTAATTCTCAGAGTCAGATATTCGACTCCATCGCTACTCAAACATGCCTTTTTAGCTTGAAGTATCAAACAGCTTTGCCACTGTGTTTCTTATCTGATAGCACCAGAAGAGAATTTCCCATAAATCAATTCAACAAATATTTATTGAGTGCCTCATATAGACTCAGACTTGAATGGGCCTACAGAGACTGTCTCATTAAACTTTCTTATTTTACTGAGAAAAATAACAGAAACTGGTGAACACCAGATCTAAAAGCCATCAAATAGGCCTAACTGGTTTGACTCAGTGGATAGAGCATCAGCCTGTGGACTGAAGAGTCCCAGGTTCGATTCCAGTCAAGGGCATTACCTTGGTTGCAGGCACATCTCCAGGAGGGGATGTGCAGGAGGCAGCTGATTGATGCTTCTCTCTCATTTTTTTTTTCATTTTTATTTTTAGTTTTGCTTAAAATATTACAACAAGTGATAGGTAGGTCTCCATTTTTTCCCCTTGCCCTTCCCCCCGTTTCTCTCTCATTGATGTTTCAAACTCTCTGTCCCTTCCTCTCTGTAAAAAAATCAATAAAATATATATTTAAAAAAATAATAAAAATAAAAAAATAAAATCCATCAAATAATTATCTATGCATGAATGAAATAAAAATATGTAAAATGGTCTTCTTGCCCTCAACAGGCTAACATCTTAAGGGGAAAAGAAGATCAAACAAATAAAATGGGCAGTAATAATTTAATCTAATAAAGGCATAATATTGAAATTAACCATTTCTCTGGGATGCTTAAGCCATGCCCACCAGCCAATCAGAGAGGCTGTATGCAAATTAGCCCAGCCAAGATAGGTGCAACACACAGGCTGCAACCACTGGGGGAGGAACAGGGCGCTGGGGATGGAGGCCTGGAAATAGATCCAGTCGTGGATTACAGGCGGCAGGGCAGCCTTGGGGTTGGGGGAACCGAGGCAGCTCTGCCCCCGAGGCTGAAGCCTGGAAATAGGTGCCATTGGAGCACACAGCACACAGGGAGGCAGGTGTGTCTGCTCAGCAGCAGGGACCCCCCCACCCAGGGACCATGCACCAGCATCCACCCCATGGCCTGCCACCCGGCTCTGCGCCAGGTGTGTCCCCTCAGCAGTGGGGGCCCACTAGGCGTGTGCAATGGTGGGTTACCCAATGGGAAACTTCCATGCCTGCACTCACCAGCCCTCCCACTCCCCAGTGCATGAACCCTGAGGGGGCTGTGGGCAGCCTGAAAACTGCCCTCAGCCCCTAACCCAGGCTAGCCAGGCACGACAGCAGGTGGACATCCCCTGAGGGGTCCCAAACTGTCAGAGGGCACAGGCCGGGATGAGGGACCCCCCCACCCCCGCCGAGTGCACAAATTTTTGTGCACCGGGCCCCTAGTATGATTGCCTAACATAGTGCTCGATATATAGGGACTACACAATAAAGCCCTCTTAAATAACAAATGATCAGTCAATCAAAGTGCAATATAATGTGGTACTTATAAGAGTTTTAACTTATGTTTATGTGATTATTTATTATGCCTTATCTGGATATTAAGTTCATCAGAGAAAGTGGCAGTTTATGTTATTTGCCTACTATTAGAGCCCCAATAAGTCACAAGGTACTTGGAACACACAACAGTGGATTCTCATTATTTGTGGATTCCATATTTTTTTTAACTTTCCTGATCACTAAAATTTACTTGTGACTCCCAAAATCAGTTTTCATGGTACTTTTATGGTCAGTCATAGACATGCACAAAGGGGCAAAATATTTGAGGAAGAAATGAGAAAAGAAAGGAAGAAAGGAAGGAAGGAAGGAAGGAAGGAAGGAAGGAAGGAAGGAAGGAAGGAAGGAAGGAAGGAAGGGTAGAAGTCTACTAGCAGCAAGGACAAATGCTTTGTGCAAACAGAGAAGAGTCAAAGTGCCAGTAGCATCCTAACAGCCCTGGTCAGCACCCACCTTATAATTGCTGCACAGGCCCCAACTGAGTCATTGCACCCAGGAAGTTCTAGTATGATGCGAAGAGGCTCTCACTCTCCATGGTCTGTACACACAGTGAAGACCATGCACGTTGTTAATCAAACTACCTACCACTGAAATTCAAAACAGGCTTTCTTGATTCCTAGCTGTGTGACTTTGGGGAAACTAGACAAACATCTCTTTGTCCCCTAATCTGTAAAGTGGGGGTTATTATAGTGCCTACTCCATAGGGCTAGAATGAAGCTTAAATGAAATAATAAACATTACATACTCCAGGACCTGGCATAAAGTCAACACATAATAAATATTAGCTATTTCTGAATGTATTTTATTTCAACGGGTAAAAAAAAAAAAGTCAATGATTTTATACTGCACTAAAAAATTAACTGAGGTGCATTTCCCAACCTGAAAAACGAACTCTATGTACTAATCCAACTTGTTTGCATTATTTTGTGAAGCTTTTTCTAATTGCCAGCACCCTCGTGTGGACACACATACACCAGTTTGCTATTTGCCATTTTGAAAACTATGTCCCCCAAGGTTTCATAACCATAAATAATTAGATCCTCAGCCCTCTGAAATAATGGCAGTATTTGGGAGATAAAGGCAAGTTTAGTGACTATCAGCGCTCTTGTGATGGCAAATAGTTTCGCAAAGCCAGAAGCCATTCCAGAATTTTCTGCCACTTCCATCCATTTGTGGAATAACATCTCCACCCCTTCGTTATTGGCTCATCATTAAAGGAACTACATCCAGAAGTCATATTGAGCTTCTTGGTTACTTATGGTCCTACAGAAGCTGAACCAAGCAAAGAAACCAGAATTTTCTCCAGGGTCAGGGACCTTCGGTCACTGTCACTTACCCTCCTGAGAGCTAGTTCTGATGTGTTATCTGGGCTTCTTCACAGCCACACACCAGACTCAGATCACTGAAGTCTACACAGAACAGATACCTGGTTGGGAGACTCTGGACGTACCTTGCCCAAACACATGACATTTTCCCTTTATGCAGCTGAGATCTCACTTTGTAACTCAGCACAGGTCTAATTTTTGATAATACGCTACTTCTGATTTAAACAAAGGCGGTTGAGCCTGTTTCGTCCTGGTTTTAACAAACTCCCAAAGAAAGTAAGCCAACTACCATTGTTTGGAGAGACAAGAATGGATTGAATACTGACAGTAGAGCTATCTCACCAAAGATTCAGTTTATCTGCTTATAACTGTGCCTTAAATAAGATAAGAGTTCCATTTTTCTTTTGGGTAAAATAAGTCCAGGAACAGTTAGACCAGGCTGGTATGATAGCACATCAAAGGTATCATCAGAAACCCAAGGAACTTTTATATTTCTGCTCCGCCATCCTTAGCAAGTGAATCCCATCATCAGTGTTGCTTCATGACCACTGCAGCTCCACCTATTACACCTGCATTCCAGGCAGCAGGAAGGAAAAAGTGCTTAGTGAACAGGGTTCGCCTCCCACCTAATCAGTATCTCCAGAGGCTCTCACTTGACCGAATACATGTTGCAGTTTCTAAGCTGATGCCTGGGCTTTAGTTCATGAGTAGACACAGTCTGGGGCATTACTCAGGGTCAAGCAGTGCTATGACTTCTTCCCACTAGTATGGAGTGACCCACCACTTTACAGGCACATAGAACATCGCTTTGAAGTCCTCCGGACTCCATCATTAATATATGAAATGGGAGTACCTTATATCCTCACCTCTTCTTTCCCAAACCTTTTTACACTACACACTGTCTCAACAACTGAGGACCACATGTGCCCTGACTGCACCTTGCTCCTGATGTCTATGTAAGTCTTAACCCAGGACTTCTAAGCCTCTAGCTTATTATTGAGAAAGTGTGAGTGGTCATTCTGAATAACATATCCCAGAACAGAATTGTTCATATTTATATAAAAACTATAGAGGCCCAGTGCATGAAAATTCAGAGGAAAAAGTGAATAAGCTGGTAAGTAGTAGAATTGAGATTTGAACTCAGGATCATCTGCCTTTTCAAGCTAAGCTTTTTTTTTTCTTTTAATCTTCACCCAAGGATATTTCTGCATTGATTTTTAGAGAAAGTGGGAGAGTGGAAGACAGAGAGAAATATCAATGTGAGAGAAACACATAGACTGGTTGCCTCTTGCATAAGCCCCAACCAAGGCCCAGGCTGGGCAGAAGCCTGAAACCAAGGTATGTGCCTTTGACCAGAATCAAACCTGGGAACTTTCAGTCCACAGGCCAATGCTCTATCCTCTGAGCCAAACTGGCTAGAGCAAGCTAAGCTTTTAACTTCTTTGCTACAGCAACCCAAAGGCAAGACAGACCACCTTTAAGAGCAAAGGGATTGTTTTTCAAATTGGAAGTTTCTTTATCTCAGAAACTCATGGCAACACTGACAGGCTCCTGTTATGATTACTTCCATTGTGTGGATGACATAACTGATGATCAGAGGAAAAGCCACTTCTCCCAAAGACAATGCAGCTGCCAGAGTGGTCCTGCCCACATTCCCTACCTCAAGAACACGTATCTCACTATAACATGGAGAAATCAGTGTAGGTGAATAATTATTGTTGCTATCTTACAGTATGTTCTGGGAATGAAAGCAGGTGTGGGATGGAGAAGTTCAAAAAGGAGAAAAGGGGTATATATGTAATACTTTGAACAACAAAGATAAATTTTTTTTAAAAAAATAAATATACCTGGAGACCTTAGACTTATTAGCAACTAGCATGCCAACCAGGGATCTGTGAAAAGAAAATGAAGTAGGTGAGTATTTTTTGTCTTTCGGCCATGTCAAAGGTTAGACTTATTTCTGAATGTTAAAGATTTTTACATAACTGCTAAAAATAATAAATAAATAAATAAATAAATAAATAAATAAATAAATAAATAAAACAATGCATGAGGCACTTAGTTGTGTGCTTGGCACACACTTGTACATTATTGGGATAATTATCTCAGTGTGCTATGGCTAGTACTTAAAGTCAATAGATGATTGCTCATCTTTCTGTTTTCTTAATGTTTAGTAGAGGCAAGATACTATTGATTTCTAATTGCAACCAAGTATAGCTTATTTCACAATTTGTTTCTATATTAAGTAGCCACATCATGACTTAAAGCCATTTCTTCTGATACCAACTCTAGGTTATTTCCACTAAAACATGCTGTATTTTACATTTGAATAGCCAACAGCAGTGGTGTTTGATTAAACCATAGTTAGTTTATGATATATATATGCTCACCTCTTTCGGGGGGAAATAATGTTGTGAAGCTCATGGTAAACAACCTATTGGAGGATGAAAAAACATGGGCCCTGGATCTCAATAGACTTTGGTTGACATCGTAGGTTATCTCCTTCAGCTTGTTCATTCACAATAGGGGAAATGAGCTCCTATCTTCCATGTCACTGTGGGAGTTAAGTGGGAGAACATGATAATAGATGCCTAACTATTCAGTGAACTCTAATTTCCACCCACTGCTCCTCTGTTTGTTTCGTTCTGCTTCTGTTCCACAAAGGAGGACCATCCTAATGGTCAGTCCAAAGACTCCACTTGTGGGGAAGATGTCTTAAGTCCATATTAATAAGCTAATAAAAAAGGAAGGAAGGAAGGAAGGAAGGAAGGAAGGAAGGAAGGAAGGAAGGAAGGAAGGAAGGGAAGGAGGGAAGGAAAGAGGAGAAGGAAGGTCATGATAGTAGGAGAAAATCCATTCCTTCATTCATTCGTTCATTTGTTCACTCATTTTTTTGCATTTGTGGGAAGCAGACTCTACTTGATTTGGACAATGGAGAGCCCATCTTCCTGCTTTTAAACAAAGCTTCTTAGGAATTTTAATATTAACGACCAAGCAAAATGTTTACCTGAGAGCTTAGATGGGGCCTGAGAAAATAAACGTTTTGAATGTATTTGGTGGCAGAAGGTGCTGAGTCCCTTTCTTTTGACTAGTGCAGTCCCTGCTATAGCCCCTGCTCTCTTGGATGGCCTGAACTTAGACCCTGAGTGGAAGGCAAAAGTGTGTGTGTTTGCACAGCTGAAAACAAGATGAAAAACCCCAGGCCCCTCTCACACCCCATTAGCCCCTGAAGTCCACGGAGTGTTGCACTCAACACACAAATACTCTGCTTGGGGAAGCCGTGGTGGCGTGTGAGAGGGAGGGACTTGGTCTCACTGAGGAACAATGAGCTGCCTGTGAGGAGGTTGCATCCCCATTCTGCAGCCCAGGTTGCATTAATCATCGCTACCACCCTGTGCATTTCAGTAAACCCCAAGGCTTTGGGGGATTGATAATGGGACAACAGGTAAGAGGACACCCAGTAAACACTATTGGCCAAGGAGTCAACAACCCTTTCTCCTTGTCCAGGGAGACAGAGCAGGACAAAGAAAGAATGTAGAGTACACAATACTTGGCTCCACGGTAGGGTCCTATCATAGGTATTGTGACACTGTGGACAGTTGAGATTCTCTGACCTTTCTGAAACCCTGCACCTTTGTCCTTATTGCTCTATATGCCTGGAATGCTCTCTGGTATCAATTTCTGTCTCAGCCTGCTCAGGCTGCCAAACAGAATACCAGAGCCTAAATAGTCTATAAACAACAGGAATGTATTTCTCACAGTTCTGTAGGCTGCGAAGTCCAAGATGAAGGCACTGGAAGAGTAGATGTCTGAAGAGTGCTAGTTTTCTCATTCAGAGAGGGCAGTCTTCTCATGTGGCCAAAGGGGCAAGTGACCTTTCTGGGTTCTATTTTATAAAGGTTCGAATCTCAGTCATGTAGCCTATGTCCCCATGACCTACCCATTTCCCAGACACCCCACCTCTTAATGCAATAACATGGAGGGTTAGAATTTTAGCATGGGAATTGGGGGAAGTGGGGGCACTCAGTCTATTGTATCATTCATCCCCCCAAAAAATATTTGAGCTCTGTTTGGAGCACTATTATGTTTCTGGAATACGAATACATTATACAATGTGGCATTATACAATTATTTGGGGGAACCCAACTCATGCAGAAATATCAGTAAAATGAAATAAAATATTATATAAAGTAGGAGCACTGATTAAGAGCCATGAGGTGCAAAATATAAACATATGCAAAGATTTGTAGGACGCTCACAGGTAGAATATTCAACCCTTATATTTGCCTATGTCTAGCTAAATAGAGTCACAGAAGGTCATAATACAGCATGGCCTTCTTGCTGGCCATGATTTTAGTCATCATCCATTATAGCTTTCTTTTTTAGAAGAGAACAATTACTTGGTCTGGAATAGGCTTTAAAAAACATGGAAGAACTGAAATTGAGCAATAACTTGACTTGATCTCATGTCTGAAATACACTCAAAAGTTGTAAAGATCATTTGTAGAAGAATTCCATGCATTAGGAGTTTAAATTCAATAAATAAATTCTAAAATCATTTTAAATAAGATAATGATTTTTGTAAAGAAAAATTTTACATTACAAATTTTACATTACAAAAATAAAACCTGGCAATTTCAATCTGCATTTTCAGCACTTAGCATATGCCCTGCCAGCCATTCTCAGAAATCACCTAGCTTTCTATTGTTTTGTTCTTTAACTGTCTTAACATTATGTTAAAATGTATTAGTAATCTAAAATTATTTCTACAAAATTAAAAACTATTAAACAAAATGGTGAATTATAAGCGTTATTAGATTTTCAAAAATATCACCCTTTGGTGATAAAAGTTTGCATCAGGATACATGGAAACATTGATGGTTATATATATTATGCACTGGTAACTAATTTGGATTTCAGTGTTAGGAAAACTGGCACACATAGGATTTCTTCACAAAGAATTACAATGATTTAAGATTGTCAAAAACAACCACCTCCTGAGTTAAAGGACACTCCCTTCTCTTTGATCACCCCAATAAGAAGATGTCATTCCTTATCATTTATAAATCATGACTTCTAATGCATAGCATTCTCAACAAGCCACTTTGGATCATACAAATGGCCTAGTTAACTAACTGTATTAACTCCACTTTATAGACTGAACACAATCCATAAACTGGGGTAAGATTAAAAAGCCAAGACTCTCTCAGAATAAAAGATAAAAGCCAAACCCTTCTAAATCCAAACAGACCAGCCCTTGGGACCAGAATACTAGGACAGAACCTTTGGTGGTAAGTTCCTTGGATGCACCAAATCCTTAAATCATACTTACTCTGATATCAGTTTTATATGTTGTCCTAGTATTTTCAATTTTCTTCTATGGTCGGTCTTTAGTTACCCCCATGATCCAACTCTCTTTTATGAGACTTTTTTTCTGAATGTTTATTGTTTGGGCTTAAACATATTAGTCAGTAAGTCAAAGTGACTTATAAAATGTCTACATTTTCAATATACTGAGATTTTGCTGTGGTCAATTTTTGTAAATAATTCAATCTGCACATATTTGAAAATTGCATGTAATTTTTAATGAGCTACAGAGATTCTTAGAAAACTATTAGTTCAATATTATCAATAGCATGATTTTTTTCTTCCACTGTTCATATTTAGCATATATATCATAGTTTATTGGGAAGACATATGCATTAACTCATATATGGCTTTAGGGGAAAAGACTGGCATTAAGAAAAGATACAATATTATTATCTGTTTTTATCCAATCAATTAAGACAAAAATCACTTTTTAAGACTGCATCCCTGTCAATTTCTTCTCAGGTCTTAAAATTGTTTCTTCATGTAGTCAAATTTTGTTCTATTTAATTTACATTTACTGATGTCAAAACTTCATAATTGAATAAATATCTTTCACCATAATTCAACAACTATTTATTAACAATGTTAACTTAATTCTAAGTTGTTTGACTTAATATTGTCACCTTTACTTTCCTTTTGTTTAAGCTTTAATGAAAATAAATCTTTGTTGATTATTTTTTAGATTTTTCAGTCACTTTGATCACATCAATTTTTTTTAATTTATTTTATTTTATTTTATTTTATTTTATTTTATTTTTTATTACATAAAGTTTTACAAAGATTGGTACATATATCTCTTTTTTCCCCTGCCCTTCCGCCCGCCTCCCTTACCCCCCAGTGTTTTGTGTCCATTATTTATGCTTAAATGCATGCACCAAAAGTCCCTTTTTCTAGGCAAATATTTGATATGATTTTTAAATCTATTCTAAAAGTGAATATTGATTGACAGATAATATTGAGCAATGATGTGTATTGTTGTGCTGTTTATTTGTGATCTGTAATGTCATTCCATGCTATGCTATTTTTGCTTTTTTTGATAACCCTTTATACAATGCATTTTATGAATGGTAATTAGAATTTTCTATGACTTGGAATTATATTTTTGCCCTATTGTGAAAGTTGAAACAAATTTATAAAATAAAGATAAACAAAAAAAGCTTATTTTTTAAAATTTATAATCTCCTAAAAGTTTACTGGCTGTGGAAGCAGCTATTGGGGACATGCATCAAATATATTTATTGCAAACTGCTAGCCAGTTGGGAATGAAGAACAAATAATCAAAAGTTCCCATGAAAATGCTGACAGATACTCTTAAGAGAGCCCTTTTTATAAACACTTTATATCATGACCATCTCATAATAATTTGTTGGCAGTTTCACTGTTTTATAACAATTTTCACAGAGATCTGGGGTGGTCAGCTCACTGATTCCCACCGACACTTCAGTCCTTGGTTCCCAGCAAGGATGATCTATGGGTTTGGACTGTTAAACTCAGTTTTCCCATAAACAAAAAAGAAAATGGCATAAATAAGTTAAATGACTCAGCTAGATGTTAAAACAATGGTTGTCTACTTCAAAATACACACACACACAAAATGAATGTTTTTCCAAACAGATCATCTAAAAACAATTTGAACTCTTTAACAATATGGATAACCTTCATTAAAAAGTATTTTCAAAGTGAAGACAATAAAAAGAGATTGTGTGGGCAGGAACTTTTAGTTGTCACCATTACCCCTTCCTATTCCATCCATGGATTTGGAGCCATGATAGCTTGGACACAGGGACCCCAAATAAAGACTATGCTTCCAGGTTACCCTGCAGCTAGGTGTGGCCACGTGAAAGAAAATGTCACAAGTGTCTCAATGGAAATATAAGTTGTGGTTTTTTTGTGTGTTTTTTTTTTTGTATAATCACATGTCCTCATACATGTGCTCTTCTTCACCTCTTGCTCTGTAAGTTAGTCTGGAATGTGGAGACCAAGTGGAATCATCAAAGTAAGGGTTTCTCTAGAACTCTGTGGAGACCTTCTTCACGCAGGATGGTTAACTTGCAAGCATAGGGCAAGATCACTATCAAAAGGGTGGGTTCTGGGGCAGAACAGCCCGTGTTCAAGTCCTAACTTCATCACTCACCAGCTGGGAAGTCTTGAGGAAATTAATTTCTCTGTGTCTCAGTTTCCTCATTTGTCAAATGGAGATAAGATCTTGTAGGATTCTGTGACAACTAAAAGATGTTAAAGATTATCATCCATTCTCATTCATTTCAGAGAATAAACTCGCATCTTGTTAAAAATAGACTAAAATTTTAGTTGTTTCTATTAGACACAACCAAATTTACTTTTAACTAAAACAACATGTCTGCAGACATCAATTGCAAGCATAATAAAATGTAGATTTTCATCAATGTATTTCTAAACCAAGTGCATAGTCTTGCCAGTTTCTCCAAGGATACCACAAGGAAAATAATGAGAGAAAAAGGAAATAAAATTTAGCATGTTTATTTATACACTAGAGGTCCAGTGCACAAATGTGCACTTTTGAGGGGGGGGGGCGTCCCTCAGTCCAGCCTGTGCCCTATCGCAGTCTGGAACCCTTCGGGGAATGTCCACCTGCTAGCTTAGGCCTGCTCCCTGGGTGATAGGGCCTAAGCTGGCAGTCAGACATCCCTCTTGCAGCCGGGAGCCCTCGGGGGATGTCCACTTGCCAGCAGGGAGCAGGCTTAAGCTGCATTCAGACATCCTTAGCACTGCTGAGGAGGCAGGAGAGGCTCCCACCACCACCGTCAGCCTGGCTTGTGGCTGAGCAGAGCTCCCTCTAAGGGAGTGCACTGACCACCAGGAGCAGCTCCTGCATTGAGTGTCTGCCCCCTGGTGGTCAGTGTGTGTCATAGTGACCAGTCATTCCCAGTGATTCTGCTGTTAGGGTCAATTTGCATATTACCCTTTTATTATATAGGATTTGTATTGCTATGCAGAGTAAAGTAAAATGCATTTTACCTCTCTATTCACCCTAAGAGCCAAAGCTGCCATTGGTCTTGCTCTGTCACCCTTCTCAAACATTTATATTATGTACACACACACACACACACACACACATATGTGGTCACATATATGTACACACATGGAAATAGATACACACATATATGTGATTGGGTTGTAGATGTTGTTAAGGTATTGCTCTGCCTTGGATATTTAGATTTTCAAAAACAGAACTAATATAGATTGTGATATAAACAAGATCAAAGGTGCTTTCTTTTAGTGAAAACATTTTTGTTCTATTCTCTTAAGATACAAAAACTGTATTTAAAAAGAAATTGTTTAACTCAAACTTTAATAACAAATTATTGGTTTTAAATTTATGGTAAATATACTGTTTCTGTTGAACAAAAAGAACAATGAGTGTCAATCATATATTTCTGGAACTATTTGCTTATTGGCTCCATCCTGTTTTCCAAACTGAGAACTCTTCTTTCTCTATCTGTTTCCCATGAGTGGTGGTGTACCTGATGCACAGCTACTGCATGATAATTAAGTTTTGAAAGAAGTAATAAATAAATGGGATGCATAGATTCCCAGAACTGTTACAGTGACTCCATTAAACTGGAGAGAAAATCGAGGCACTGAGATGTAAAAACGCTTGCCTGACAACCTGTAGATACTTCAGGGTAGGAATAAGTAAAGAGTTCAAGTCCTCTGCTTCTCAACCCCATAGAACCTGTTTCACACTCACTGTGTGTCTGAAATTTTTGGAGTGAGAGCTTTAATATTTTTCTCTCTCTTACTTTTTGTAAGTGGTGCTGAATGATGAAACAAAAAGTGGGAGAAGACACAATTCAAACAGCCTGGTGATGAAAGTAAATTAGTAGGGAGGCATCCTGAAGGTTCAGGAGCAAATACCCATGCATGTGGCAGGCATCTGTTTCTCCTCCCACACTCTGCCTCTAGATGCAAACAAGCACAGAGGTTGGTGTTTCATTCTTTTAAGGATTTGTAGTGCAGCATCTGCTATGTAAGTGGTGTGTAGAGAGAAGGATTAAAAAGAAATTCCTTATTATTACATCTTATGAAATGCTCAATATTTTTGCAGCATGGTTTGAGTTCCCTTTCTCAGCATGCAATTCTGACAATTTGGAAATAGAAAGATCACTAAGAGATACAGATTCTTATGTACACAGAATGTCCAACATGGGCTGCCTCTATTTGAATCCTGGCTTCATTCCATAGCTGTGTGACTTTGGAAAGTGAAATAACATTTGAGGCCTATTTTTTTTATCTGAAAATGTATTCTTGAAAATTTAAAAAACAATTATAATACTTATTATGATATTTTGAGCATTAAACAATTAATATAAGTAAAGCATCTAGCATAGTGCCTGACACTTCTAAATATTCTCTCAGTTAGCTTTCACATATATATTAGATATATTTGTGTGAAAAATACTACCTCAAAACTCAGTGGTTTAAACAATAGGAATTTATCATTAAAGTTTATGGGTCCATTGGATAGCAGAGTGTTGGCTAACTTGGGCTCTGCTGATCTTGGCTGGGACAACACATGTATCTGAAGTTTGAGTGAGGCATTGTGCTCTAGACTTAGTTCTCATGCGGTTATTTCTCTCTGGAGAGTGTCCAGGTGTTTCAGTACCTTACACACACTGGGAGGCCAACACTGCTCACATTTGATATTCTCTGTTTACATTCCTTTCTCCCCACACTCAAGGCAGAGACTATATTTTTCTTGTCCTTTGTCTTTATAACCCTCATTGCCCAACTTACAGGTAATAGAAACTTACTAAATATTGATCAAATAAATAAACTTGTTCATTATGTAATGGTAACTTAAAATACGTTAGAAGTTTTAGAAAAAAAAATTTATCAGGCTTTGTCCAACTTATAAGAAGCTGAGGAATTTATATTTGAAGATACGTGTCATGTACATTTTACCTAATCTAAAATACCAGTGTGACAGATGTTGGGTGCCCCTGCTACTAGCTAGTCATATGAACTTAGGCTAAAGTTACACAAATCTCTCTAGTAAGATTCTTAATTTGGAAAATAATTTTAACCACTTTTCAGGACTGAAAGATTTTGATTTTATGGACAGAATTTTGATGGCAGCGTATTCTATGGGAAGGCATGATGTTTAAATTAGTCTCTACTGGGTAACTCTTTGGTATTTGTTTATGAACTAACCCTGAGGAGTTCATAATATCTGTTCAGTAGCATTCAATACTATCTAGTAAGTAGTATTTTCCAGTAGCCTTCAGTACTGTCTAGTTAATAGTATTTTCAAAAGCATGGACCTGTTGTTTAGGTTTTTTTGTCAGTTATGAGATGAAATGAACTTAAAAACTACTCTTAATTTTCTATCCTAGCTGTTATTAAAAAGTTGATGGGCAGTTGCCTGCAAGGTTCTATCCTAACTCTTTCACAATATATAAAGATTTAGAAAAAGAAGATTTTCAAAATAGTATCTTATAGTCCACTTTTTTTAAAGACTATCCTGTAATCCCTGAGTATTCACAGTAAACTAAAAGTTTAAAGTAGTAATAAAATAAAACAAGAGAATTTACCCAATCCTAACTTGTACTTAGTCATTGCTATTTAACTTCTTTCCTCTATCAAAATTATAAGCTTTATGAATATAACAAATTTTTGCAGGTGGTAAATGTTTTTCCCCATTTTTTGTTTTAATTTTAAATTTGTGATATCTTTCACAAAAATATAAGTTTTAAGTTTGTATGTAGCTACATCTGTCATTTTCTTCTTTTACTGTTTTCTTATCTTTATTGTTCATATTATTACAGTTGTTCCTCTTTTTTCCCCCATAACCGCCCTCCTCCCAGTTCCCACCCCACCCTCTGTCCTTACCCCTCCCCCCAACTGTCCTCCTCCATAGGTGTACGATTTTTGTCCAGTCTCTTCCCACACCCCCAACACCCCTTTCCCCCTGAGAATTGTCAGTCCACTCCCATTCTGTGCCCTTGATTCTATTCTCTATGCCCTTGATTCTATTCTGTTCACCAGTTTATTCTGTTCATCAGGTGTTTTTTTTTTATTCACTTGATTTTTAGGTTAACTTGTTGGTAGATATATATTTGTTGTTCATAATTTTTATCTTTACTTTTTCTTCTTCTTCTCAAAGCATACTTTTCAGCTTTCATATAATACTAGTTGGGTGGTGATGAACTCTTTTAGCTTTTTCTTGTCTGTGAAGCTCTTTGTCTGACCTTCAATACTAAATGATAGCTTTGCTGGGTAAAGTAATCTTGGTTTTAGGTTCTTGCTATTCATCACTTTGAATATTTCTTGCCACTCCCTTCTGGCCTGTAAAGTTTCTTCTTTTACTGTTACACATGTTAATAAGACTCTGTCTATTGAACTCAATAGATAAATATTGACATTATTTTCTTTTAACTATCTTATAAATTCATTTTCTAATTAAATATCTAATCTTTCTGGAATTTATGTGCTTATGATTTACATGTTAGGAAACATCATTTTCCCTCCCCAAATGATTCATCAGTTGTCCTAATCCCATTTAAAAAGCTGTCCTTTCCCTACTGATCTGAAAGTACATACTTTATTGTATTCTAACTTTAAATATGTGTATATAAATGCATCTGTTTATAGATCTACATTTTTCTATCGATCTATCACTTCTTGTATTATTAACACTATTGTTACTTTACATATTAGGGTTAAATATTTCATTTGAATTGGCTTCCCTCATAGTCTCTTCTGAACCACAAAAACCCATCTTGGCTATTTTCAGGCATTTTTTTTCTCCTAAAAGAACTTTAGAAATTCCATTGCATTTTAATTGGAATTGTGATACATTTCTAAATCAATATAGAAAGAATTGATTTCTCTTTAAGGCAGTTTTTTTTTTCCAAGAGGGATTGTATATTTCTACATTTATTCATCTTTTTTTGTTGTTGTTACACAGTGGTTTTCCTTGTGTTTATGCTTTATTTTTTGTTTTGTTTTATCTTTTTCTCCAAATTTTCTTGCTATCATAAATAGTTTTTTTAAACCTCTTTTTTATAATTTATACAATTCATTGCTTGTATATATTAGATTATTTATTATATTTGTTCAAATATTTTATTTTTAAGACATTTATTTGAATGCTTATTATATAATAGATAGACTCTTTCCTAAGCATTGATAATATACTAGTGAATAAAATCATCAAAATACTTTGCTCTCAAGACATTCTTTGGAGGAGGCAGTGTGAGATACATTGTTAAGCACAAAAAAATATGATCTGTCAGATGATGAGACAGCAAATAAAGCAGGGAGTGAAATAGTGAGTGCAGGTGTGACAGGTTAATTTTAATATTAAATAGGATAGTTATGAGAGAGCTCACTGAGAAAATAATTTTTGTGCAAACACCTGAAGAGTTGAGGAGCAACCATTTAATTATATGGAGGAACAGGTTCCTGATTGAAGGAACAACAAAAGCAAAAGTCACAAGACAGAAGCAGGTTCATTCAAAGAATAAGGAGATCACTGTGCCTGGAGTGAGAAAGGCAAGAGAAGCTGATGAAGTAGGAGGGAGCAGATTTTATGATCTTGTAAATTATCACAAGGACTTTGGCTTTTAGCCTGAGTGGGAGGTTTCTGCTTGATTCTGTCTGTACTTACTCTCTCCATTTTCTCCTCAGAAACTCAATTCTGGCATGTGTCACTCAGATCAATCCAAACTATCACTCCATTCAAACAGTTCTTAAGTCACTAGTGACCTTTTTGTCAGTTAATAAAAGGGGTATTTTCAGTCCTCGCCTGTATTGCCACTCAGCAATCCATTGTGTTGACCATTGCCTACTTCTCACAGCCTATTTCCCTGGCTCCTATGATTGCACAGTCTTCTGGTTTTTCTCCCACCTGGCTGGCTCCTCCTTTCTTATCTCACTTGCAGGTTCATCTGGTCTACCTAGCTATTGGGTGTCAGAATTTCTCAAAGCATCAACTTTTGCCCATTCTTCCTTTAACCTCATACATTCTTCCCAGGCATTTATGTTTTTGCTTCGGTTATCTTTGTAGATGCCAGTGACTATCACAGTTAGTGCCCAACTCAGACTTCTCTTCTGAGCCTCAGACCTGCATAACCAATGAATTCAATTGCCTTCTTCCATCAGATATTTCTAAAACATCTTGAACTACACAAGTCCAATAGTGGAATCATTTTCTCTCACCATAAAATGTAATCTTATAGTCCTGTTGTCTCAATGAATGTGACCACTGTACATCCATTTACACAAGCCATAAGAAATCTTGGCCTCATCCTCAACACCCC
>PVJC01030828.1:0-20969 GCA_004026665.1 Murina feae
GGCTGTAGCGGTTCCCGCACGGGGACCCGCGGCTGGAGAAGGCGACTCGCGCGTCCCCCGCCGCCCGCGCAGGGCAGAGCCGGCCGCCCCCGACCGCCCCGGCCGCCGGGCGACTCCCGCTGCAGCCCGCCGCCCGCCCGGCGCGCCCCAACCCCGGCCCCGGAGGGCAGGTACCTCGGAGCCCTGGCCCCCGGGAGCCTCCCGGCCGAGAACGGAGCGTCCCTCCGGCTCCCTCATCAGACGTCAGCGTCAGCAGCCGGCGAGGGAGGGGGCGGGGGAGCGCAGGCACCGGCCCTTCCTGCGGTGGCGGCCGCCGGCGGAATGGCACCCGGCGGAGCCCGAGCGCCGCAGCGCAGCGCAGCTCAGTGCAGCTCAGTGCAGAGCAGCTCGGCGCGGCGCGGCGGCCGGGGGCAGCGGGAGCGGGCGCGGGTTGGGGGCCGCCGCCCCCTCTCCCAACCTCTCCCTTGGGAGGGCTTCGGTGCGCCAGCCCCCCTTCCCCTCCCCAACCCGCAGGACCCCGGCGTCTGGATGAGGGAGGGGCCCCTGGCCTCACCTTGTTTGGGGCGGGTCCGGGATCTGGGGCGTGAGTGTCCCTCTCTCTGCTCCCTGGGGTCTGACCTCGACCACCATCTCCTGGGGTGTCCCCCGCTGGTTTCTGCCGCCCAGGGTGACCCCGCCCTTGCTCTCCCGCAGGTGTTCCACGTGTCCATAGCCTTTGCGTCACAATGACCTGGGCGACAGGTGGGAGCCCGGGCGAAGGGTTCCCACTGTGTCCAGTGCAGGGCTGGCTACTTGCTTCCAGGATAGATTTCTGTGGCTTTAGGGGGGCAGGAGACTTCAGGATTTCAATGCCAAGGAAAGTTACAGAGGCCTGTACCTGTGAACCAAGTTTGGGCTTAAAGGGAAAAGGCTGTGTGAAAAGAACTGCGTGCGTGCCTATGTATATAATGTTTTCATTCCTATTTACATAGCTCTTACACTTGCTATTGATGCTGAGAGTAATTTCATCCTCTCTTCTCCTTTGTCATCAGGAAAGAACCAAACCCTGTGTCTGAGGACCCTGCAGGGATCACGTGAAGAAAAAGTGCTGGAATAGGTACTTCCCCAAATTATCTATACTGACAAGCAATCTCAATGTGCTATGGCTCAATGCCTGGTTATGTTATATATGTGTTAATAAGTTTATTGAATAGTCATCGATGTAAGCAATGTAACAGGATGGAATGAAAGGTGGTTACTAAATTTTAAGCAAGAAATAAAAAGAAAAAAAATAATAAAAAGAAAGATGGTTACTACATAAAGATGCAAACAAATCCGAAATCCATCGCTAACAGGAATAGGCTGTCCACGCCAGGCCCATGCTGTGTAGTTTACATTTAATCCTCAGAGCGACCCAACACTGTCGGCAAAGTTAATATTCCCGATTTACAAACGAAAACACTGACTGCCCAGAGTGCCATAAAGGCCCTCAGCGAGCAGGCTATTGAAAAGGAGTTTGAATCCAGGGTTGTCTGAACCAAGAGAATTAGCTTCATCTCAAGATAGAAAGGTGGCTGGGTGAAAATGTATAGGAGAAGATGCTGGCATTTTAGTAGAAAGGTAAAATAGTACAGTTCCTGAAATGCATATAACCTTTGAAGTTGATTTTATTCTTTGGGTATATTCCCATGTAGATAGGTTTGAGCCTGTCTCCGGATGGCACAAAATATTTAGCTGAACAAATATCAAGTCTTTAATAAATGTTTATGAATAAACAAATAATATGATCTACCAAATAGCAAATTGTTGAAAACCTGAGATTCAGGAGCAGTTCTGGGAGAGAAAAACATTGCTCCTATATTTGGTTTTTATAAGAAGAATGCAAACTGACCTGCTAACAACACAAGCTAAATGATTTTCCTTTTAGTAAGAAGGAAAAGAGGGCAGGGGGAGCAAAACTCTTAAAATGAGAAAAAAAGGCTTCCTTGCAAAAGAAAGATTATTAAGATACTTTATTTTAAAATATTTTATTCCAAGAGCCATTAGCTTATGTGTCACACTTATTAGGAGTTTGAAAAATAGAGATTAGCCCCCCCCCTCCCCCCGTGTGGCTCAGTTGGTTGGTCATGGTCCCACTAGCTCTCCAAAAAGGTTGCCCTGATTCAGGTCAGAGCACAAGCCTGGGTTTCGGGTTCCATCCCTTATAAGGGATGTGGTGTAGGCAACTGATCAATGTTTCTTTCACATTGATATTTAACTCTCCCTTTCATTTCCTCTCTCTCAAAATCAATTTAAAAATCTTTAAAAAGAAGAGATTATAACTTTTTAGCAGAATGGATTTTTTAAAACATACTAGGTGCTCAAATGTTGGCTGAATATATTAATCAGTTAAGATATTGAGAAAGACACTGGGGGGTGGGATGAAGGCATGTTCCAGGGGGTAGGGGAGGCTGGGGGAAGGTCAATGGGTAGGGGGGAGGAGATATATGTACTACTATTTGTAATACTTTAAACAATAAAAAAAGCAAACTATGGTGTTAGGATGCATTAAAAAAAAGTGTCCACTTGGGACATATTTACTGTTGAATTACTTCAGGGGAGTAAAATCATGCAAATTTCATTATGGTCACTTTTGTGGCAAATACATATTTTTTTCCTCTTGGAGAGTTTTTAGCTTCATTTCCCTTTTATCAAAGTACAATTAAATGCACATGTTCTCTAAAAAAAATAAAATAAAAGATATTGAGAGAGAAATAGATCATAAAATTTCCTGACTCTATAATGTTCTCCTCTCCACCGGTGGTGATTTACTAGTTACAGGAAAAAGTATTAGAAACTCTCAAAAACTGGCTTTGTGGCATTTACATTAGCTACAAGAGATCCAGTAGAATGGCAGGTTGTGTGCGTGTTCACAGTATCCCCCCAAAATACAGCTGCTTGGAACACATGCATTCGGGGAAGTGGGCTAAAAAACTGATTTATACAACTAATGACTCGGGTTTCCTTTTACTTTTCCAAAGATCAAGGTGAAAACCTGAGCTATGAGTCTAAACATCTGCCAAGTAGGCTCAAAGCGGCTTCCAAAACCATGTCTAAAGGTGAACAGATAGGTGATACAGTATTGTCTGGTCAACATTGCATTGAAATTCTTTCGGTTCCCAGAGAGTTTGAGATAAAGCTTTACATGACTTTTCATTGTTATTAATGCTGTCTTAAAATTTAGGACAATATTTGAGGAAGAAAATAGTAGTAAGTTCTACATAAGCCACAACGAGTGCTTTCCTTCCCATTTAAAACATTGCTCCACTTATAACACTTCCATTTGTTTCTGGGTAGCAAGTTTTCTCATTGGCATAGAGAGCCCACAAGATGTCTAAGAAGAGAATGACTATTGAATGATAGAATATGAAGATAAGAAGGAAATAATGCACATTTTCCCGAGTGGAACAGGATAACAAAGAAACTTCTCCACAGAAAAAATCCTTACATGTCAATTCAGTGGTGGTTGTTTTTGTTGTTGTTTGTTTATTTTTGATGGTTTCCCAGGTTCAAGATGTGCTAGGAGGACCACCTGAATGAGGAATTCTGTCAGGCTGCCACTAAGAGAGATCCAGAATAGTAGTGGATGAAATGAGTTAAAGGTTTATTTTATTGCACATTGAAAATGATTTAAAATAATAATAAATTTAAAAAATTAAAAATGGGCTGGGGAGAGTATGGGCTGGGGAGAGTAATTGAGAAGTAATCAGCCCAGAACTTGTATGATCTCCACTAAGTTATCAGGATGTAACTTTCCACCATTCTTAGCAAAGTAATAGTGCTTAATGGTAAATCCAGGTGCGGATGTGAAGTGGGAACCTTCATGCATTGCTGATGGAAATGGAAAAGATGGAAAATGGTCTGGAAGTTCCTCAAACTCGATCCCCAGTAGAGGGCATGCAGGTGGCAGCCTGTTGATGTTTCTCGCTTATCAATGTTTCTCTTTCCCTCTCTTAACTTCTCTAAAATCAATAAAAACATATCTTTAAAAAATAAAGGTAATTTAATAGAGAAATTATAGGTTTTCCAACAAATGGTGCTGGAACAATTGGACCTCCACATGCCCTAAAATACATCTAGACATAGACCTTATAACTTTCATAAAAATTAACTAAAAATGGATTATAGGCCTAAGTGTAAAACACAAAACTATAAAACTTGGAAGATAACATAGGAGAAAATCTAGGTAATCTTGGGTTTGGTGACGATTCTTTTGATACTACACCAAAGGCACAACCTATGAAAATAGAGGATAATGGAATGTTATTAAAAATAATTTTTTCTGTTCTGCAAAAGACACTGTCAAGATCAGCCACAGACTAGGAGAAAGTGTTTTCAAACAACATCTGATAAAATATACAAAACACTTAAAATATACAAATAAATCTTAAAACTCAGCAATCAGAAAATTAACAATCCAACTAATACATAGTCAAAAACTGACAGACTTAAATAATAAAAAGATATTCTGATAATATCTTTAATCTCTTCATAATCTCATAATATCTTCATAAACCAAGAAATTAAAGACAAAGATAGTTCTAGGGATAGTTTATTAGCTCAACTACATGATAATGCCTTTATCAGTTCTTTTCAATTCTTTGGGTCTTTTCCTTGGTGACAAGATGGATATAGTAGCTCTGTCCAGACAGTTTTTAAGGCCTCCGTGGGCATCCCAGTCAGGGGAGAAGGGGGCAACTGCTTTCTCATTGGGAGGGCCTGATTTTAGCCTCCAAGGGAAGCTTCAGCTGACTTCTCCTTAGATCTGATTGGCCAAATCTCTGATGGCTTATTAAAGTAAAATTACCTTGATTCATTTCCTAGCTGTCCTTGAATCAATGGATCTGTGCCAATTTTCTGAGATTCTGTTGGCAGAGAAAGGAGAGCCTACCGTAACACAGGCAAGGATCTGTGTCTACCACATACATATTTCCATTCTTCTCCTGCTACTACCATCACCACCACCCTCCCAATTCTAAGAGCCAGCATTAGTGAACTGCCTTCAGGACCCAGACAGGCTATGCTCTCTGTGATTTATGGGTCATGGCACACAACTTTTGCCCTGCCCAGAGCACACACTCTTTCCTTCATATACTAGCATCTTGGTCTGTGTGGCTTCAACTTCTTTCTCCCTTTAGTCTTCAGCTTAGGTATCACTTCCTTTGGACCCTGATCCGTAATATGACAGCACCCTCTTGTTAGTCCCATCTTAGATCATATCAAGCAATATTCTATCTACTTATCTATATTCCCTACTAGACTGTAAACTCTAATGGCTTATTGATTGGGCCTTATTTCTCTAGGGCCTCACATAAAGCCTACACAGTAGATAATCAATAAATACTTGTAAAAGTGAAGCACTTTTTGGGTGCACTCAGAAGCAATTTGTGTTAAAATCACTTTAAAAAATCTTAAATTGAGGTGGTATTTATTCTGCTCTTCTCAACAAGAGCTACAGATTCTAAGAGCATTTGAACTGTCTTTAAATAGTTTTTCAAATGGGAAGATTTCTACATATAGATTCATAATATAGAAAGTAAATATAGCTAAGTGATGAACTTATTTGAATATTATAAGATTCTTATTCTGCAACTTCTTGCTACCATTTTATTAGGCAAAATCAATAACACATGGCAAGGCACTTTCAATCCATTTTGTAAGTAGATGAGGTGTAAATAAGGAATGGAGGAAGGAATGAAATGAAGTGGGAGAAAAATAATCACCAAATTTGATTAATATAATAGAGCAGCACTTTGAAATCTTAGTACTTTGAAGTGAAAAAATATTTTATAATTTACATTAAGTAATGAAACATTCATCCATGAATTTTTAAAAGGAAATTTACCAGGCACAGAGAGTTGGAGTCTCTTTGAATTTTAGACATAGTGTTACCACTTTTGGGTTGTCCTCCGCTGACCTTTTTCTGGGCGACCACCCAAAAGCTGCCAGTTTGGAGTGGAGCCAAAAGGGAGAGGGGTCTCTGCAGCTGTCATGGTTTAAGGTGAGCCCTGGCCCTTGTGAGTTGTGGATCCAGTGCTGCTGGAATCATCTGTGACCCATCTGAGGACTATATGGACCTCGTGACAATGCCCAACAAGACCATCATGGAAGAAAACCTTTGTGTTTGGGAGAATGCAAAGGCCCCTTTAGCAGATGACCTGTCATTTTGAGAATAGAAACTGAATAGAAACTGAATAGTCTCCCATAGAAACTAAATCATCAACCATCTGGCATAAGATGGCCATATTACTTTGATGCCTAACATGAAATGGTTTTGTCTTAGACTTTAGCCATAAAGCCAGGCATTCGCAACTGTGATCCATGTCAATTGGATTGAGAAGAAAGAGGAACCTATGGAGGCTGAGCCTATGAGAAGCCTGAAGACACAGGTGAGTTGCATAAGCAGACGGTTGCACCCCTATATTACGTTCTGATGCCTCACAGGAAGTTTCCCATAATGCATGGATCAGGGATAGAGTAACTTTAAGCTGCTGTACAGATGGCTTCGCATGCTGTGCTGGCACCAGGCAGATGAGAGTAAGTCCTGCTGCTTTTCAGGGTGGTCCTGAAGGACAACTGAGAAGGAACATGCTTACAATGTTAACTTTTGAGCAGAAATTTTATTGTATACTCTGTCTGGAAGGAAACATTTTATGGTCTACTTTGCTTGAGGTCAGGATCTATGGCAACTCGAGCTACTTATTTGGGACAGAGGTGCTATTCAAATCTGTAATTGAGTTCAGGCCATTGGAATCTAGCACTGAAACTGGGGCTAAAGACCCGGTTGTGCTAGACTTTAACCCTTTCATCACTGGATTGTGGGGAGGTCAAAGAGACCTCTGAGGGAAGGGCCAGGGTAACTTGGGCAATGGTGTATATACTGGGGCATGGATCTTGGTTGGCACAGTGGCAATATTTTAGAAATGGTTAAGGCTGAATGAGTACATACTAGATAATTTTTAATTTTGGCCTGACTAGATGGTGAGGTACTTGAAAGGATCAAGACTGGAGATTTGATGACAAGATGATTTTAGGGAATGGAGGGTGGACATTTCAGAATGGGCCCAGACTGTGAGAATGTCAGTGTTCATATGAATGCACACTAAGAAGCCATCATTGCAGAAGAGGTTTTAGTAACTAGGGAACAAATAATTTCTTTTCAGGGAATCCGCCGTTTTCCTTCTCTAGCTAGTCTGTTGGTTCATGGACATGACAACTGTGAGGATCAGAATGGCAGTGATGCTTGGACTCAACAGCATAAATTTATTTTCATCAATACTGATAGCAACAGTGACCAGCAATGTCCTTCTAGGGGACCTGGTCTATTACTCTGTAGCAGATCAGTTATTTTGAGCTGAGAATGCCCCTTCCTCCTGGAGGAGCAGCAGCTTATCATCATTGGAATAGTTTTGTGGATTTGGATTTGCTTTCTCTGCTTACATGCCTCTAAAGCATCGCAGGATTCCATACACGGCTTCCGATCGATGAACTCACTGCATTGCAACCCAATAGGCTACTAACTGCCTGGCCATACTTTGTAAAATATCCAGTCATCTTGATAAGCTAGACTCCATTGGAATGACCAATTGGAAACTTAACCACAACACTATCTTAAGATGTAGCTCCTTGTGATATCCGTGTGCTATGTTGTAGAACATGAGCATGAGCAGAAACAGTGACCAACACATTTAATTTTGTTTCACAGCCAGAATGGAAGGCAACCTAGGACCTAGGGGTGAAGGCATCTCTTACAATTACGTCACTCTTTCACTTTCAGAAGTTTTGCTTTAACTCTTTAAAATTAAGTCTTTTGGTCTAAAGAATTTAGTTCTCAGTGGAGAATGCCTGGGGGTAAAAAAATGTAGTCTTTATTAAATTTATAGTTGAAACGATCACCTGGACTTGTTGGATTCTTTGTGCAATTGAGGCAAAGATCCTTGGCAAGCTGCGGCGTTGGCTGAGAGCCAGGAGACTTGGAACAAACAGAGAGGGAATCTATCATATATGTCAGCCGCAGGCATTCAGAGTCTTGTGAATGCCTGCAGAACAGAGGGCTGTAGCTTGCACCAATATTTCCTTGCTGAGCATACTATTTATTCTCGCTTCCTTTATAAAGGAGAGGTATAACAATTAATTTTTTTCTTTTCTCTATCTTCCAAGGAAACATACTGTTATCTAAGGAATGGTTGAATTCATCACGTAGAATATTGAGATGGGATTGTGACAGAACTGAAGAGGATCATAATAAAGCAGAGGTCCTGGACTTGAAGACCAGTGTCTCACCTCTGTGTGAAGTGGCTGGAAAAGACCAGTTGTCTCTCATTGCAGTTATGTAAGGATTGCTTGGATCATGTGCTATGAGTATTTCCCTTGGATATCAGGGAGAAAAGGTATGAGTGTGTGAGCGTGTGTGTGTGTGTGTACGTGAAAAGTCTTCATTATATATGAGAAATTTTAGGCCACAAGAAAATATAGATGGAAGTCCACTTTTCATGTGGGGGACTGCTGGTCTACGGTGCCTCAGAAAATTCATATAACCTTTGGTTGGCTTGTTTTGCCCAGTGATTTTGGAGGTAATAAAAATTAAGTTGTTCTTCCTTTCTTCCATCCATCCTTCTGTCCTTCTCTCCTCCTCAGTCACTTATTTATTAAATATTCATTGATAACCCAGAAGACTGTGAAAGTCAGAGGCTGGGAAAACACAACCCCAGACCCTCCTTCCTCTTACTATCGAATAGATGCAGAGACAGCCTAGCTCTGCAACTGGTGTGTTTTGGTGCAGTTCTGGTCAGATGTTGAGCCTAAGATTATAACAAATAAAACAGAACTAAAAGAAAGCATGCGTTGCACTTTCATACCAGTTCTGCAGTTAATCAGAAGCACTTTAACCTTGAATGTTTAAAGGACTAGTTTACTTCAAAGCATTTGTAAGGGATGTTAGAATGCAACTATGAAATGAGTCTCTGCTGTCTGGCACAATTGTCATCATGTTTAGAGTCACACTTGTAGGTGAAGATAAGGTTTCACTTTGTTCCTTTCCAGGCAATTTTGAGTTTGCATTGTAAAGACCAGATTAAGTATGTCAGAAAAGTAGGCACCTGCCAGGGAGGAGGGAAATATTAATGATTCCAGGCCACTAATAAAATATGACATTTGCTGCAGAGATAAATTAGCAAATGATGTTCATGGTGCCATGGACCAATTAATGTCCCTTTATAAAAAGTTTGAATTATTTGCCTCATAAAAATGACCCCTCTCCCCAATTTTGAAAGTTAAGAGTTCTACTGAGCTTGGAAGAACTTTATGATGTTTAGTTTTCTCTCCATTATCCAAAAGAAAAGGGATTTAGTAAGGAAGATAGTATCATTCTTTGATCTTTGTTGATGCTGTGCCATCTTATAGATTTGTTTGAAAAGGCTTGGAACAACATGAAGCACTTTGATGGAGAGATATGTAATTTTTTAAATGTTATTTTTTCTTTGACCTTTCATCTTCCATATACTAATTACTGTAAACACAATTTAAAAATCATAAGTTGAAATTCTTTATTTAGATTTAGCTCTCCATAAGGAATTCTACAAAAAGCAAATGCCAACTCTAGATAAAACTTTCTTATGCATCGGCCATACGATGGTGGTGTGTGTATTTTCTATAAAATAAATGTCACTGTCAGCTGTCAACTCACATTACTCCAGGAAATTTCCTAATGGTTGTTTTAGACATTTTCTCTTTCTGTAAATGTATTACTGTGAAACTAATTCCTTCCTGACTTACTGTTATGTTTCTCTACTATTGCATTATTGGTATTTACTGTGTTGGTATGCTCTGTCTTTATAAATTAATTTTGTCTTTTTATTTTTAATTTGTTTCAATGCTCTTCATTTTTTCAACTTATACTAGCGTTTTTATTATTAATTCACACTTAAATGAGATTTATTGTTTGTAAAATTTAATTAAAATTTTCTCCTTCCTCAATACATTAAAACTAATTATTCTTGGATTTTAATATTTCCTATTAAATAATGGCGAATAAAACATTCAGACATTGACCTAAACAATTTTCCTCTACCTTTGCAGCAATGACTTGAACATTATTTATTTTATCATCTTTTGAATCCCTTGAATGTAAAAACATGTTCTTCTATCTCTTCTATATGAAGTTAGTTATTCTATGGTCTCATATATATGTACATGTATATCCCACATTGTATTATTCATTTTCTCTGTAACCATTCATTCAGCCAGACATTTATTGAGTACCTTTCATGGGTCAGATACTAGGTTATGTTTATTATTGTTTCTTTCTAATTGCAGTTTTTAAAATTATATTTCTAAAGCTGCTCACAAAAAGTATGTTTAAAACAAACACTTTTGTTCTGATTTGAAACTTTTTTTCTCTTCTTTTTATGAATCTTATTTTGTTGCATAGTTAATTGAACTGTAGTATGTTTTTACATTTGAGAGACATGACTACTAACTAACACTAGGGGTTCTGATAACTCTGAAGCTATCCAGTGAAACCTTCTATGTACTCAGATGGTCTTTGTGCAGGTATAAAATTTCACTGAGATCTGTAAAAAAAAAGATAGAAAACTTGATGACCTTTATTGGCAATAATTTTACTTAAAATGGCAAATTAAACATGTGAATATAAGTTATAACGATATCATTTATTATGCACCAACTTGGTCAAATCAATCATTTCGTCTAGCATAAAAAAAGTTAGGCACATGAAAAGTGCTTGGCAGTCATGTTAAAATTATTCCATTTACTGAATATTGACCTTCAAATAAAGTTTTTTGTTTAAATATATTTTTATTGATTTCACAGAGGAAGGGAGAGGGAGAGAGAGATAGAAACATAAATGATGAAATGATGAGAGAGAATCATTGATTGGCTGCCTCCTGTACTCCACACTGGGGATGGAGCCCACAACTGGGGCATGTGCCCTGACCTGAATAGAACAATGACCTCCTCCTGATTCAGAGGTTGATGCTGGACCTCTGAGTCAGGCTGGCAGTGCTAAAGTTTTGTTTTTAGATCTTTATAGATTACTCAGTGAGAAAAGAATCAGGAGAAAAAGAAGATAAATTGAAAATGGACACTATGCTCAGATGAATTAATTAATTGGAATTATTGCTATCTGTCTGTTCTGCTCAGTCAGATTTGGCAGAACAGAAAGTATGGTATAGAGCAACTGCCTGTGAATGCAGTGGGCATTCTGAAACAGCTCACTTTGGCCTCTGCTGCCCTCAATGCTCACATTTTGCCTGATTGGATCCAGGTCAGTATCTTATGACTTGTAACATTGTGATTTATGAGAAATATATTTTTGCTTTTTCCCTTTTTTTAACAGAGGTATTAAAACTCTTAGAATCTTCTAATGGAGAGAACTATAAAGGTGTCTTTTGTTATATTAATGAGGTGATTCTCAGGCCCAATCCCCAACCTCCAGGAAGGGGAGAGGAGCTGGAGGTTAGATAAGTCAGTCTTGCAGATGTGATAAGAAAGTCTCTATAAAAAATGAAATGACAAGTTTCAAAGAGCTGCTGGTCTAGTGACAATGTGGAGATTTGGGGAGAGGGGACCCCTTGGAATGGACCCTATGCTTCCCTTCCATGTGGCTATTCCTGAGCTATATCCTTTTGTAATAAACCAGTCATCTAATAAGTAACATGCTTCTCTGAGTTCTATGAACTGCTCTAGCAAATTAATCAAACCCAAAGAGAGGTTTATGGGAACTTCAGAAGCACCTGAACTTGCAACTTGCGTTTGAATTGAAGGGGAGGGTATCTTGTAGGACTGAGCTCCTTCAACTATGGAATTTGATGCTATCTTTGGGTAAATAACGTCAGCATTGAGTCAAATTGTAGAACACCCGCTGATGTCCTGAGCATCACTTGGTGGTATAGTAGAATCCCCCACCCCCATACACATATGTTGGAGCTGGGCTGTTGATGTAAGGAACGTCTAAACCTATCGAGAATGTCTATGAGTATATTCGAGCCAAACTAACCACAATTGCCAGCAAGCAAATTCTCAACAGACTGAGAAAATGCTCAGTTTTGCCATCATCGTACTCAGAGGAGATGTATGGAGGGTTACATGAAATTCATTGATGGTAGATTAGGGAGGATGGAGTAAGCAAATCGGGGAGATCTCTGAGATTGGACAAAGAGCAAAATGATGAGACAAATACTTCTTTTACATCGGTGGGTATAGAATACGTAACAATTAACATGATAACAATGAGGGATTCTGTGGTCTTGTGCTCTGGTGCAGTGATTGTGTCTTGAGGGGTTTGGAAAAGGGAAATTATCCTGACATTCCAAAAGTATGTTATCATAGATGTAAAAAGACCATAGACTCAGTTAAGGTAAAGATTGACCCTTATCCTCTGTGGACACCGGCCTAGGACATAACTACCTACCATGACTAGTTTTTAGTTAGAAAGTTTAATTTCAGACTACTATATGTGGTTACTTAAGGTCTCTGAGTTTGTAAGGCTTGCCATGTAGGCCTCCCTTCAGTCTGTCAGGTTCAGTAGGTGGCCCTTTTTCATCCACAGGGCTCAGAACCATTTTTGACTCGTGTTTTAAAGCCTCATTATAGGTACTCCTAAGAAGTTAGTATATGAAAGAGGGAGATATCCTCCCTAGTGGCCTAAAGAGGAACTGATCTGATGTGCTGTAAACTAAATCAGAAAAAGGTGGTTAATTAATGGTGGAGGCTGGAGCTGAAAGGTCAAAGAGACTCAAGATCTGAAGTTTCCATTCAGATTATTGCAAGTTGGTGTTACACTACCCAGCAGAGGAAGCCAACTGAGGTGAGGTGGGGGTTAGGAGGTTGGGGGTCTAGGTAAAAGAAGACTGGAGCTGATAAGCAAGAGACAAAGAGAAGAGAGGAGAGAAGAGGAGAGAAGAGGGGAGAGGGGAGGGGAGGAGAGAAGAGAAGAGAACTGTAGCTCATCATAGCAACTTGATTTTGGCCCTTCCTGAGGGCTTGTTTTATAACTTTTCCCCCTTTTCTTCCACTTTAATTTTAGTGACTCTATTCCATGAATTCAGGAGACCCTAAGTAGAACTTCTAAATAGAACCTTGATCCTTACTTCTGAAGGACATTTGATGTCTGCGCTTTTCACATGGCAGCCTCAACCAATAGAAGAGGGGATTCCAGTCTTGTTTGCCTTGAGGGACGATATGGAGGACAGAGCTTTTGCTTTTTCTCCTCTAATGATATGTAAGGAACAATAGTCTGATCTGGTTGGTTAGACTCATGGTATTTGAGCCACAGTTTCATATTGGGCAGGGTCTCTATGACAGGCTGTAGTTCTAATTTGGTGTACTGTTTTTGCTCTCTCTTCTAACTTCTTAATCCATGCTCTGGTGTGGTAAGACAGCCAGAGCCCCTTTTCCCTGTGTGGGCAGTAGCTCAGCCATGTTCTCTCTGCATTGGCTTTACTCAGATGGTAATCTAACTTAAGCTGCTGGCACACAAACCAACAAGAGTATTGGCAGCCCTGCCCAGGTAACTCAGTGGTTAGAGCATTGTCAAGATATACCAAGGTTGTGGGATCCCTGTCAAGGTACATACGAGAATCAACCAGTGCCCAGCTGATGTGGCTCAGTGATTAAGCATCGACCTATGAACCAGAAGGTCACGGTTTGATTCCCGGTCAGGGCACATGCCCGAGTTATGGGCTCAAGCCCCAGTGTTGGGGTGTGCAGGAGGCAGCCAATCAATAATTCTCTCTGATCATTGATGTTTCTATCTCTCTCTCTCCCTCTCCCTTCTTCTCTGAAATCAATAAAAATATATAAAATATATGTATGTATACTGATACATACATATATTTTAAAAATGTAGACTACAAAGGCAACAAACAAGTTGCTGAAATGGAGAATAGTAGGGGAACCTATCTAAATAGGGAGGTCAGGGGAGACCTTTCTGAGAACAGAAAGGCAGAGATGCTTTTATTTCATTATTTCAAATATAATTTAAATTTAAATGGTATTTAAAAATTATTTTGGTCACTTATATGTTGGATCTTCTGTTTTAATAATGTGAAAAAATCATTAACTTTTATTGAACCTTTTTAATAGCCTATGTTATTAGTTTAATTTTTATTACAGAAACACACACATACTAAAAGGTCACACTTGATTCCAAATTCCTGAGATACAGGAATATCTGAGCAAAATTCTAGCTCAGTTCGGCCTCCTCCCCTGAACAAATATTTACAGAACTCCTGCTCTGAGCTTGGTAGAATGCTGGGGACACCCGATGATTCACCCGAATCATGAACCAGGGCATAGCCTTATTTATGCTGGATTTAAGGTTCGCAGTGCCCTGAGAAACACTTTGAAACTGTTGCCAGCTCAATGGGATGAAATACAATTCTAAGCATTATTTAAACAGTTGATAGTCTGTGTTTTCTAATGATTAATTCCTAAAACCCAGAGATGTTACGTAATCCAAAAGAAGCCCCAGGGTCTGCTCCTACATCCCTCCTAAGGGTCTCATCACCTTTCTGCTTGGTTGGATCTCTTGCCAAATTACTCTTCTAAAAGGGAAGTCCATCTCCTTGCAGTTTACAACTCTTGTCTACACTAGGTCTATATATCTTTGTGGTCGCTGATGTTCCCAGGACTTAATATTTGATCTTTGAAAGTATACCTTCTTGCTGAGATTTATTTTTCTCTTGCATTTCCTACCTTTATTGTTGAAAGCATCTATAAAATTTATAAGTTCAATCTTTTTTTTCCCTTAGGTTAGTTTTCTGCCTCCTCAGAAGATACAGGTTATAAAGTCATGGGCAACAGAGGCTAAATCATTTTTGTTTCTAATCCAGTACCTAAAATGGTGCTCCAGCTCTCTCCAGACTGTTGGTATTAGTTTTTCTTAGTTTGATCCACATGGGTTTGGTTTGGTAGAATTTGAAGGACTTGTGAACTTAAAAGCACCTACTACAAGCCACTCATCGTTGAGCAGGATTAGATAAAGTAAATGACTTGTGTGTGGTTACCAGTGTGAGACTTAATGGACTTGCTCAGGAAGAATTGTGGTAATTATAGCTCAACGTCTTGAAGAATTGAGTCTATAATTAGGAGAAGCCGAATTAGGAGAAACTCACCAAATGGAGTTTAAAAACTATAACAGATGTACTATTCTGAAAAGATACTCTAATATTTGAGCTTTTTTTCCTTGGGAAATAAAAATTGAAAAAATATTACACATAATATGTCATTTCCTACTCAAATATCTCAAATATGTTTTATTTATTATGAAGAGACCTGTATATGAATTTCTGTATGTCTTATCCTGGGATATTTGATATTCATCTATTTCCCTTGGCGTTAGAAATGAGCTATGTAGGTAGACTTGATGCAGAATAGAACAAGCAGCAAGCATTTTGACTGTTGCACCAATTATAGAATTTTTTTTTAATGAGGCCGATTTCTAGTTGGATATGTTTGGATTAAATCTGAGGTTTGCTAAGTGCTCAATAAATGATTATTAGAATGAATGAGTAAACAAATGAACTTGGAAATAGAAAAATAAAGCTAATTCTGTGCTCTTCCTCTAAGAACACTTTACCGAAATAAATAATTTAAATTACCCTCAGAGATTGAATCTAGTAAGGACAGAAATAAGGTTTAAGCAAAACCAGAACCATGCATCTAGGGTGTGGGTGAGGAAATGGACATACACAGGGATTTATTGAGGACGGACAATTTACCCCACTATGCTACAGCCTTCCACAGATGCTACCTTCTTTAAATTCCACAAAACCCATAGACAAGGCAATACTAGTCTTATTCTGCAAGAAAGTATAGATGGGCTCCAAATGTTAGGTAACTACCCAAGATTACATAGGCTAGAAGTGGCAGAACCCAGATTTAAACTTCCAGCTCTATAGCTAGTGATCTTATGATGGTGGTCTTGTCTGGATTTAAATATTCTGCTGCAACACAGTGGAATTCCAACAGTTATAAGGTGAGTTTAAATAAAAGGAGAAATGAAAAAAATTGCATTAAGATTTCATTCATAGGCTTTAGGAATACAAACTAACCTAACAGATACAAATTCCAGAGCAATATATTTCATTTATTTGTTTATGATTTATGTCTTCATTCAATAAATATTGATCTGGTGCATTCATAAGCCCATGGTGTTCGCACTTGGCATGGTTCTTGGATGTGTCTCTGGTACCGTGTTGCCTTCTATTCGGCTCTCCAAAGTTTGAAGAGATCTATGTTTGCAGATTCTATCCTTGAGTTCACCCACTGAAGCTCACATGGTGATTTGCCTCTTGATTTGCATCCAGGGGCTTCCCAGCTAGTGAGAAGGCTGATATAATGGAGAGTGGAAATCTAAAGGATCCATATCTACTGATAAGGCCACCCACACAAATTTTCCTGAGGCTACGGTAATCTGGAAGGCTGTCTCTCATTTATTACCCACAGACTCTAGATGGTGTAGCCATATTGCAAAGATAAGCTAATGAGCATATATTACCGAGTAACAGATGCTGAACCATTTAATCTTTCTTTGATATTGGAAGGTGGCCCAGGAACACCAGGTGTTAGAGACAGGGTTCCTTGCCACTTGTCTAACCAGTTGCCTGTGCACTAAGTGCATGAGATAACAGGTAAAACACCTAAACTAGACTACAAGTTAACCCGTTAACTGTGAGATAAAGTGAGTTTTGAAAATTCCAAATTGCTGTAACGTACCTGTTGCTGTTATGAGTCCTTTGTGATGAACTTCAATGGACTGGCTATGTCACAATTATTAGGTGTTAAATTCTCACTAAGACTTTCTTACAGATGGCTGAGTGGTATAGGCAATACTTCTCTAACTGTAATATGCATATGGATCCCCTGGGGATTTTGTGTAATGCAAGTTCTGATTCAGCAAGTCTGGGGTGAGGCTTGAGATTCTGCATGTCTAAAAAACTCTCAGAGCCCAGCCAGTGTGGCTCAGTGGCTGAACATCAACCTATGAACCATCAGGGAACAGTTCATTCCTAGTCAGGGCACATGCCCAGGTTGTGGCCTCCATCACAGGAGGGGGCATGCAGGAGGCAGCTGATAAATGGTTCTCTCTCATCATCAATGTTTCTATCTCCTTTTCTCTCTGAAATCAATAAAAATATACTTAAAATAATAAAAAGCTCCCAGATATTATTGATGCTGCCAACTCAAGGACCATACTTTGAGTAGAATGGATATAAAATTAAGGGTAGTATCATCCATCAATTCATAGAATTATAAAACATTCTACCATATCCTATATAATAAAAGTGTAATATGCAAATTGACCAACCCTTTGGGACGCCTAAGCCATGCCCACCAGCCAATTAGAGTGACTGTATGCAAATTAATCCAGCTAACATGGAGGCCGGCACTCAGGGAGCTGAGTAAACAGGCAGTTTCTGTGGCAGCAGG
The DNA here is from genome assembly GCA_004026665.1 of Murina feae. Taxonomy (NCBI): domain Eukaryota; kingdom Metazoa; phylum Chordata; class Mammalia; order Chiroptera; family Vespertilionidae; genus Murina; species Murina feae. The sequence continues at coordinate 17,470 of PVJC01030828.1, forward strand.
AGTGAAACTGTTTGCAGGGCCGCCTGGGCTTCTCCCTGCTCCAGGGAACAACATATTTGCAACATTGTTTCAATCCTAGAAGTATCAGAAGCTGAAGCAAACAGCAGGCCGGGTCTGACTTCTAAGGGAAACATTGTTTCATTATAGAAGCCAGAGCTGAAGCAGAGAGGAGGTTTCGTTACCTGCCTAGCCCCAGCTTAAAGGAATGGTGTATCATTTATAGAAGATAAACAACCCCCAGGAACCTGCTTCCAGCCAGCCTTGCTGGGACATTGGATCAATGGGAGCTGTGGGCAGCCTGAAAGCTTGAAAGCACCCCTCAACCCGTCACCCATGCTGGCCACACCCCAATGGGGTGAGGGACGCCACTGGGGGGCTTGGCCAGCCTGCAAACAGCCATCAGCCCCTCACCTAGGCTGGCCAGGTACCCCAGTAGCAACCCAAAACCTGAAGGGACCGTGGGCAGCCTGAAAGCGCCCCTTAGCCCGTCACCCAGGCTAGCCACACCACAGTGGGGTGAGGGATGCCACTGGGGATCTTGGCCAGCCTGCAAACAGCCATCAGTCCCTCACCCAGGCTGGCCAGGTACTCCAGTACCAACCCAAAACCTGAAGGGACTGTGGGCAGCCTAAAAATGGCCCTCAACCCATCACCCAGGCTGGCCACACCTCAATGGGGTGAGGATCTACACTGGGGGGCTTGGCCAGCCTGCAGACAGCCATCAGCCCCTCACCCAGGCTGAGCAGGCACACCAGCAGGTGGACATCCTCAGAGGGGTCCCAGACTGCGAGAGGGCACAGGTCGGGCTGATGGACCTCCTGAGTGCACAAATTTTTGTGCACCGGGCCCCTAGTGTATATATATATACACACACAATCACACACACTAGAGGCCCAGTGCACGATTAAATTGTGTGTTTATAGGGTTCCCTAGGCCTAGCCTGCCATCAGGGCCATGTCCACCACCCCATGACGCCTCGCATGCTCCTCGGATGCTGACTGCATGCGTACACACACACACACACACACACATGCGCACACACTACACACACCCTGCCCATTGCCCTCCCCCCCAGTGTTTTGTGTCCATTGGTTATACTTACATGCATGCATAAAAGTCCATCTCTTTCCCCCACCCCTCAACCCTCCCCAGCCTTCCTGCTGCAGTTTGACAGTCTGTTTGATGCTGCTCTGCTTCTGTATCTATTTTTGTTTATCAGTTTATAATGGTCTTTATTATCCATAAATGAGTGATGTCATGTGGTATTTTTCTTTCATTAATTGGCTTATTTCACTTAGCATAATGCTCTCCAGTTCCATCCATGCTGTTGCAAATGGTAAGAATTCCTTCTTTTTTATAACAGCGTAGTATTCCATTGTGTAGCTGTACCACAGTTTTCTAATCCATTCATCTAGGATGGGCACTTAGGCTGTTTCCAAATCTTAGCTATAGTGAATTGTGCTGCTATGAACATAGGGATGCACATATCCTTTCTGATTGGTGTTTCTGGTTCCCTAGGGTATATTCCTAGAAGTAGGGTCATTGGGTCAAATGGCATTTCCATTTTTAAATTTTTGAGGAAACGCCATACTGTCTTCCATAGTGGCTGCACCAAGTCTGCATTCCCACCAGCAGTGCACGAGGTTTCCTTACTTAACCCCAAATTATTTGATATTGAATTTTTTGTTTGTTTGACATTTATTTATTTACACTAATAAAATCCTGTGACAGTTCCAAAGAATTGGCTTTTGGGAATTTTGTAATGGATCCACTGATTAACATAGAGATGAGTGAATATGCATCTACTGATTACATTTTTCTTCCTTTGGCTATAAATAATATTTAGTTTGCAATCACCCTTTGCAGGAACTTAGATTTCCCCAAGAATGCTTTAAACTAAACTCAGAACTAAACCCCTTTAAAAGCAACACTGAAAATAACAAAGCAGTAATGTGAGGTTTGGCATACTGCTTCTCAACCTTGTCTGCACATTAGCAGCAACTGGGAGGTTTTAAAATATCATATGCTCAGGCTGCAGCCTAGATTAACCAAAACAGGATCTTTTAGAGCCAAGTATTTAGATCTAGGCTCTGATTGGACCCCTTTAGAGTTCATTTGGTAAATACCTAGATATGTAGGTGAATTCAAACTACTTCTGAAAAGGCTATCAAGTGACCTAACAGCAGCAGACTTAATATAGTTAAAATGGTTAAAACAGGTAAGATTTTCTTTCTTAAAAAAATGCATCCATTTAACATTTCTAGTCTATGGCAATTATCTAGGATGTTCCTTATTGAGGTTTTATAATTTATGACCTTCTGTGTAAGCCCCCTTCTCTCATTTGGCTCTCATTTGTCAATTTTATATTTCCAAACTGCACCCTACTGAAAATAATGAAATTAGATTAATATAGTTATGTTAATGGATGTAATGTGCAGCTCATTTGAAAGAGAATGACAATACATATTTTCATAAGTTCTACATTACTCAACTCACTGACCAGAAATGTGTTAATGAGATAATGCTGGTATTTGGAACGTCTGAGAGTTCAGTTGATGGCACCTTAGAGATAAAAAGCTACTTAACATGCTTGAAAACTGGAATGAATGGCTGCACTGAATATATTTAAATGATCTTTAATGTCCTGTTTTTAGCAGCAAATTTTATTCAAACTCATCAACTATTATTCTTAGGACTTAAACAAATCAACTATGCGTTTTTGCTCATCATAGCTCACACGATTCTTTGTCATTTTGTTTGAATAATGAGCATAATTAATTCTATTTGCCAAATGGAAAAGCAAAATTATGGAGCTATAAAAAAACACAATGGCAAAATTACGTGTTAATAACAAGCCAGGAGTAATTTTCTACTTGGAGTTTTCTTTCTTCAAATCTCCGTTGCACACACTTCTTTACTTTTCCTTTTGGTCCTCGCTCTTGTAGCCTTTCTCCATTTGAGATTTCCATTTGTAGTAGGAAAAAGAATGCTGATGGTTTCTATAAAGTGGGGGACTCCCAGCTTTAGATGTTTTCTCCCTGAGAAGGCAGAAGTTGGGAGAATGGAAAGGAGAAGATAGGAATGTAAAAGAATTGCTTATTGGAATATTTAAATGAGGGTGAGGATGAATAAAGAGTCTTGTTGGAGAGAAAATGAATTTATGTAAATGAAAGACTACTTGCTAATCTATAGAGTGAAGCCAAATGACTAACAACAAAAGATATTAACATTTAATCTTCTTTACACTTACTAAAAAAAAAAAAGAGAGAGATGAAGGGATAAAGTAATCCTGGGAACAACCATATAATGAAAAGTCATTTGTAAATTTCTGATAGGAACTGCCTTGTAGGGGCTACTGTTCATTATCTACATTAAAAGAATAGATTTAATTGAACTTTGATTGTCAAGTTCTTCACTACTTCCTTTCCCTTTGTGAAGTTTGGTTTTAACTGGCAATGCCCAAGAGTGGCATTTTAAGAAGGGAAAAGATGAGCAAATAT
>PVJC01030829.1:0-20955 GCA_004026665.1 Murina feae
CGGCGGCCTGCTTGGCAGCTGTCCAGGCCCTTGGAAGGGGATCGGGGAGCGGGAAAGAGACAGCAGGGGGTCAGTGGCCTGCTTGGTGGGCTTCCCAGGCCCCTTGCAGGGCACCAGGAAGTGGGAAAGCAAGGTGGCGGGCCAGGGAGTGGGAAAGAGGCAGCGGGGGGTCAGTGGCCTGCTTGGTGGGCTTCCCAGGCCCTTTGCGGGACACCGGGGAGTGGGAAAGCAAGGCTGCAGGGGCCGGGGTCCTGCTTGGCAGCTCCCCAGACCCCTTGGCGGCGCCGGGAAGTGGGAAAGGAAGGCAGCAGGGGACGGGTGAGTGGGAAAGAGTTGGCGGCCTGCTTGGTGGCTTCCCAAGTCCCTTCCGGGGATCAGGGAGCAGGAAAAGGCTGGCCTGACCACGAGGCTGGGTTTTCCCTGCTTTCTGGTGGCTGGAGGAAGATGGGCAGTAGGCAAGCTTGGGAGGCAAGGCGCACCCAGCCCTGGTCACAGCTCAAAAAAGAGAACAACATGCAGGGGAGGGCAAGAGTCTGAGAGATCAACATAGAGGGGGTGCCTGCTCCAAGCCTCCACAGTGTGCCTGGGGGCAGGCCCCCAGCAGGTAGACACACACAGGAGGACTGCTCTGAGCCGCAGATGCAGCTGGGGGCAGGTCCCCAGTGGCCACACACACACACACACACACACACACACACAAAAGGCGCCTGGCAGACTGGGGCCATCATAGGACATACACTGAGGGGTCCCAGACTGTGAGAGGGCACAGGCCGGAGTGAGGGACTCCCTCCACCCCGAGTGCACAAATTTTTGTGCACCGGGCCCCTAGTATATATATAAAGCCAGTGACCAGAATGCCAGAACGCTGGTCGCTATGATGGCCACTGTGGCCAGCTAACTTTCTGCATCCCCTCTCCACTGCTGGCTTGAACCCAATCGGCCACCCATCAGGGCGGGCCTGCCAGACTCCACCAATGCACAAATTCTTGCACTGGGCCTCTAGTGATTTAAATAAGATTGAACTTTATGTTTCTCTCGTATATAAGTCTGGCCTGTCTAAATTATCAGAGCAGCTGCTGCTTAATGTCACCAGGGAGCAATTTCTTGTGTCTGGTTGAGCCACCACCCCCTAGGGCATTGTCCTCATCCCAGAATTGACAGTGGGATGTAAGCACATCTGCATTTCAGCTTGCAAAAGAGAAAAAGAGGCAAAACCTAGAGAAAGCAGTTTTTCTTTAAGTTGCGCATGACTTTGCACTCTTCACTCTAGTGCATGTCCTACTGTCCAGAACATACTCAGGTAGCTTCCCTAACTTAACTGTAGAAAAAAAAAAATCTGGAAACTACAGTGTCTAGCTAACTGGTTACACAAACAGAAATAAGAGAAAGTTTATGGGAAATAAATAGGGGTCTGCCTCAAACTTGCAAGGCAATTAATCATTTTGCCTGAACAATTGTTTTGTTTTATTCATCTTTGAAGTCCAGTACCATAATTAGTATGCATTTTAGTGTTGATCATATGGCACAAGCTTTTTTGGTATGAATTGCTATTTTAAGTTCCAAATTTAAGCCTTTTAGTTTTTCAAAATTATGCCTTTAAATTATTTTTTTCTCTCCTGTCTTTGTTTTGTGTTGATTTTTTTTCTCACATCTATCATTTTTGCTTGCTTCTGTCCCTTGGTGTGATTTCAGCAATGGCTTTTTGTGATGGTGAATGTGGCCTTGATTTCTTAGATGGATTCATTTTTTTCCCTTCTATTTGTTTCTCAAGTCTGCCAGCTCATGTTTCATCTCCTCCTGTTCTCTGCTTTGAACTCTTTAATTCATTAGGTGCTTTGTATTTGATTTTTATCTGAGTAGTGGCCATATTTTTCTGGTGTGGGTTCATCACCTGACACTTGTTTTTCCCACATTTTTCTTCCTTTTCCTGAAAAGTAACTTTGAATAGATACTTGGCTGGTTCTTTTTTGCTTATTACATTTGTGAGTGAGGTGAATCCTTCCAGTTATTTATGAGAGGTCCCTTCAGTTCCTTCACAGGACAGAACAGAGCAGTGTTCCAGGCCAGAACTAACTTTCTTTGGCTCATGGCTAAGTTCCTTTATGGCTCAGTGATGTGTGTGCACATTCATTCTGCCCTATTTCAAAGACATCAGCTTCTGGATTGCTCATAATAAGGGCAAAGAATCCATTTTCTTCACCTTCCTCCATGGCATGTTGCTGCTGTCAAACATGTGTGTTTCCTTGTTCAGTCTCAGATCCACCTCCTTGACTATTTTATAGGGCCTGGGGCAGCTCCTTCTGAAGACTCATGCATCCTATTCCTTTTGTTCAGATAACATGTGGTTTTGCCCCTCGTTTTGCCCACATATTTTGAATAACTTTGCTCTGCCTGATTTGCTTAAGATCTGCAGCCAGGGATATTTCTCTAGGCGTTTCCCATATCCCCAAATGACCTTCCCTGCATTTGGCAGCTGTTCCTCAGAGATTATAGTTCAGGGTTACAAGTGTCTCCTAGCTTCATCAAAAATCATTTCTCTCTTTTTCTCCATATTGTTTCTATTTGATTTGTTAGAGAAACCTGAATAGACCCACCCTTTTTTCTGAAATTTCATAATCAGGTACTGTGAATGTCCATTTAGACAAATCCATTATTATTTTGTTAGGATTAATTCACTTAGGTGGTGTATTAATAAAATTTTAATTAACCTATTTTTTAAAAAGTTATAAATGTACTCTTCTGTTAGTACTAGGGGCCCAGTGCACAAAAATTTGTTCACTCGGGGTGGGGGGGTCCCTCAGCCCGGCCTGTAACCTCTCTCAGTCTGGGACCCCTCGGGGGATGTCCACCTGCTGGCATGCCTGGCCAGCCTGGTGAGGGGCTGATGGTTGTTTTCAGGCTGGCCAAGATCCCCAGTGGGAACCCTCACCTCATGGGGGTGTGGCCAGCCTGGGTGAGGGGCTGAGGGCTGTTTTCAGGCTGCTCTCAGCTCCCATTGACCCAACCTCCCAGCTAGGCTGGCTGGAATCAGGTTTCTGGGGTTTATTTATCGCCTATAATTGAAACTTTGTTGCCTTGAGGGGAGGCCTAGTCAGGCAACGAAGCCTCCTATTTGCTTCAGCTCTATGGCTTCTATAATTGAAACATTGTTGCCTTGAGCAAAGGCCTGGCCAGCCTAGGCAGGCAGTTTTAACTCCATCGCTGATGCAATGGAAGCCTCCTATTTACTCTAGCTCTGTGGCTGCCGACCGCCGTCTTGGCTGGGTTAATTTGCATACAGCTGTTCTGATTGGCTGGTGAGCGTGGCTTGGCTGGTCGGCGTGAGTTAGGTGTCTTGGAGTGGTGGTTAATTTGCATATTACTCTTTTATTAGATTATATATGAAAGTTTCTCTTTTCCTATGCCCGTACTATTACATATATATAGACCTTTGCCTATTTGCCATTCTATCATAGTATGCCTCTTAAGTTACACTTTTAATTATTAGGTGACAAATAGTTATATCCTCTTTTGAGAATTTTCCATTATTGTCTGTTAGTGATTTTTGTTTTCTCTTGCTGCCTTTGTCAACTTTCTCTGGATTGATAGTAGCTTTTTCTTAAAGGTATATACATACATTTTTTTCTCTCAGTATTGTACATTTTGTTTTTAATGTCTTTATCAAATAAAAATATTTTTATAGCAAGTTTAATATATCCCCATATACCTTGGGTATCATTTTCTTTATTGCACCAAGATTCATGTATGTATTCCATTAGTGCTATAGATTTTATTTTTTTTCTATTTAAATTATAATTTCTGGAATTTATTTTGAACATAGTATAAAGTAAAATCTACTATATTTTTCCCATAATTATTAATAATGTGCTCCATCACCTTTTATGGACTAACTTATTTTTTCCACTGCTTTAAGATGCCGCTGTTAACACATTAATTGTATGTTTATCCAGAAATTGTTCTAAATTCCAACTTTTATTCCATTGTTTGCTTGTGCTACATATTTTATGGCAGTGCTACATATTTTAATGATCAGTTTATATACTAATACATAATATTTTCTAGTAAGTCAAAGAAGTATCATTACTATAATTTTCAAACTCCCTTAGTTTCATGTATTATTCTTTCAGGTGAATTTTAAAATCATTTGTTGAGTTTCCAAAAATAAATCCTCAAGCCTACTGGGATTGCACTGAGTTTATTTATTTATTTGGGAGGAATTGACATCTTGATAATATTAAGTCTCCTTAGCCGGTAACATGATATAGTTCTCCATTTAGACAATTTTTCTTTTATCTTTCAATAACAATATTGTGGTTTTCTTCACAGAGATTCTGCACATTTCTCATTTTAACTCTTAGGTGATATATATTCTTTTGCTCCGAGAATGTAATTATTTTCTTATTCATTATTGCTGAATGTAGAAAATACTGAGCTTTATTTACTTAGTAATTACTACTCTACTTATTTTTCTTATAAATCCTAGTTGCTTTTCAGATTATTTTCTTGAGTTTTATTTCTGGGCAATGAAGCCATCTACAAATAATGTTAGTTTTTCATCCTCTTTTCCAATATTTATACTTCTTACTTTGCTTTCTTACCCAATTGCATTGGCAAACTTTTCCAGAACAATGTTGATTATTATAGAGCTAGCAGGCATACTTTACTTGTTATTCATTATAATAGGAATCTTAACTAATAAAAGCATAATATTAAAATTAACCGTTTCTTTGGGATGCCTAAGCCACGCCCACCAGCCAATCAGAGTGACTGTATGCAAATTAATCTAGCCAAGATGGTGGAGGCCGCAGCCCAGGTGTGCGGCTTCTCTGGGGCTGCGGCCTCTGCCATCTTGGGAGCCTCCGTCCTGGGAAGGCATCCCGCGCCCTGAGCCGGCCGATGCCTTCCCAGGTGGGAGCCTCCGGGGGCGGGACCAGCCGGCTGGGTGGAGGCTCCCTCCTGGGAGGCCATCAGGTGGCCACCGCCACCCCATTGCCTCCCAGGCAGAAGCCTCGGGGCGGGACGAGCTGGCTGGCCCTGGGAGGCCATCGGGTGGCCAAGGGCACAGGCAGGGAGGACTGAAACCTCCCTGCCTGTGCCACGGCCACCCAATGGCTTCCCAGGCGGATGGCCCGGAGGGTCAGTGGGAGCTGTGGCCAGGCTGAAAACTGCCCTCAGCCCCTCATCCAGGCTTGCCACACCCCCTGGGGTGAGGGTCCCTACTGGAGAGCTTGGCCAGCCTGCAAACAGACATTGGCCCCTCACTCAGGCTGGCCAGACACACCAGCAGGTGGACATCCCCAGAGGGGTCCCAGACTGTGAGAGGGCACAGGCTGGGCTGAGGTACCCCCCACCCCCAGTGCACAAATTTTTGTGCACCGGGCCCCTAGTTTATCTATAGTTTTGCTGATAAAGTGGCTTTTTTTAAATAGAGCATGTACAGTTAAGTCAATTAAATTTTCCCCCTAATATAATAATCACTGTCTTTTAATTGTTGTGTGGGTCATTAGCATTAAAATAACTATTGATGGTTACATTTAGGACTGCCTTTATATTAGTTGTGTTTTTACTTGTCACCTCTGGTTTTGTTCCTTTGTTTCATTTTCTTACCTTCTTTTTTTTTTTTACTCTGTTGATTACTAAGGGTAATGTTAACATCTTAAGTTTTTCCTTTATTTACTTTGAAACTGCATACACATTTTAGATTGTTATGTCTTCTTGGTGAAATCTACTACATATGTTATAAACCTCACAAAACACTAATATGTTTGCTTTAAGTAATTTTTAAACAGAATAGACAGTCCAAAAATAAGCCCACACCTTTATAGTCCATTAATATTTGACAAAGGAGGCAAGAACATACAAAGGGGTAAAGACAGTCTATTCAATCAATGGTGTTGGGAAAATTGGACAGATATGTGCAAAAAAATGAAACAAGAATAAACTTAAAATGGATTAAAGTCTTAATATAATTATGGTTAAACTAGAAACCATAAAAATCCTAGAAGAAAACAGGCAGTAAAATCACATACATTTTTCATAGCAATATTTTTTCTGATATAGCTCCTCAAAGGAAACAAAAGAAAAAGTAAATGAATGGGACCACATCAAACTGAAAGTTTTTGCATGGCAAAGGAAACCACCAGCAAAATAAAAAGAGCTGGTTTGGCTCACTGGATAGAGCGTCGGCCTGCGGACTGAAGGGTCCTGGGTTGATTCTGGTCAAGGGCACAGGCTTGGGATGTGGGCTTGGTCCCCAGTAGGGGGTATGGAGGAGGCAACTGATCAATGGTTCTCTCTCACCATTGATGTTTCTATCTCTCCCTCTCCTTTCTCTCTGAAATCAATAAAAATATATTTTAAAAAATGAAAAGACAACCTACTGAATGGCAGAATATACTCCCCAATGATACATCTGATAAGGGATTAATTTCCAAAATTTACAAAGAACTTACAAAACTCAACACCAAAAAAATACAGACAATCCAATTAGAAAAAAATGGGCAAAGGACCTGAATAGACACTTCTCCAAAGAAGACATACAGATGGCAAATAGACATATGAAAAGATGTTGAACATCACTAATCATCAGAGAGATACAAATTAAAACCTTATGCTTGTCAGAATGTTTATCATCAATAAATTAACACAACCAGGGTTGGCGAGGATGTGGAGAAACAGGAAACCTCATGCACTGTTCGTGGGAGGGCAGATTGGTGCAGTCACTGTGAAAAGCAACATGGAGTTACCTCAAAAATTAAAAATGGAACTACATCATAACTCAGTGATTCCACTTCTGAGAATATCCCTAAGGAAACTGAAACGCTGGAGACAGAGTATAGAGAACTTGTAAAATGAAGAAATATGTAACAATTATGTGGAAAGGGATGTAAGTATAGATATTAAGAAATACAATGCAGCAATTATTTTTCAACTTGAATGTTTGCTAGTTTACTTGGAAACCACTGGACCTGGTTGGATGGAGACATAATTCCAGGTGTGTTCTGGCAAATGCTCAACAGTTAGCTTTCTGAAAAGGAAAGGCCCAGATTTATAGCCTTTGCCAATTTCTATGACATAAATACGCCTATCCTGAGAGACTTCAAGCTACCAAATGATGTCACTTGACATAGAGTTGCGAAGAGATACACAGGATCCACTCTCAAGAGCTCAGTATATCAATGGGTGTCTGGTCATATTTTCCAATTTTTTGAATGATTAGTGGTCTATTAAGATTTTTATTTTACTTATTCTCGAATTAACTTTAACAATGTACATTTTCTTGAAAAAGTATCCATTTCATTTAAGTTACCTTAAGTTGCCCAATGTGGCTCAGGGGTTGAGTGTCAACCTATGAACCAGGAGGTCACAGTTCGATTCCTGGTCAGGGCATATGCCTGGGTTGCAGGCTCAATCCCCAGTGGGCAGCATGCAGAAGGCAGTCAATCAATGATTCTCTGTCATCATTAATGTTTTTCTCTTTCTCTCTCCCTCTCCATTCCTCTCTGAAATCAATAAAAATATTAAATTAAAGTTACCTTAGGTTGTTACCAACAATGAAAAGTACATAATGAAGGCTGTGAATTACTCAGGAATCACAGATTACAAACCTTTGTTTACACCCTTCTTTTCTGTGAAAATAAAGTAATTATAACATAGCTCCGTATAAAAGATATTTTTACTGAAAGCAGAACTATGACTGTTGACTTCATCACTATTCTGTCAGAAACAAACTACATGATATTTAAGAAGTGTGTCCAGTACATGGAACTGTCTTTTAATGTACTTATTTAAGATGTACAAACAGATGAAATAGAACCTTTTACATTGAAACGTCTGCTTGGACAGAAGAAAGACTAAGTTGAAAATGTTGTAAAAAAAAAACTTGCTCTACATTCTAGGAGAGTTCAAGTTTATCTTCTAATCTTCCTACTAATGTTTTTATTTGTTCTATCATATTTTTAATTTCTAAGAATTTTTTTCTATCACCTTGTATGTGTTTTTTTATGAATACAGTATCTTATCTTATATAAGATATTGTTTATATTTTTGAAGTTTTTCTCTGTTTCCAGTATTGGCTCTTTTCCTCCAAATGTCTTCTCTGCCTTTTATTCTTCTCTTTAGTATTATATTCTTTCCTCAAATGTTTGGTGATCTTGTAGTCCCATTATATTTAAGAGCTGAGAGACTGCATTGTGTTTGTTGTGAGGGTTTTAAATGAGGTACTTTATGGTTGGATAATATAAATGGGCCATTTTGAGGGAAAATTCCAGATATATTGTGGTGGGCAAAAGTAGGGTTATAGTTATGAATATGCAAAACACAGAGTTTATTTTTGTGTTATTTATTTGTATTACAACTGTAAACCTGCTTTTGCCCAGCCCTGTATTATACTAATATATATTACATATGACACCTGCAATTTTTAAAATCTTTATTGTTCATATTATTCCAGTTGTTCCTCTTTCCCCCCCCCCATAGCTCCCCTCCTCCCAGTTCCCACCCCACCCTCTGCCCTTACCCCCGCCCCCGCTGTCCTCCTCCATAGGTGTACGATTTTTGTCCAGACTCTTCCTGCACCCCCATCACCCCTTTCCCCCCGAGAATTGTCAGTCCACTCCCTTTCTGTGCCCCTGATTCTATTCTAGTCACCAGTTTATTCTGTTCATCAGATTTTTTTATTCACTTGATTTTTAGGTTCACTTGTTGATAGATATGTATTTGTTGTTCATAATTTTTATCTTTACTTTTTCTTCTTCTTCCTCTTCTCAAAGGATACCTTTCAGCATTTCATATAATACTGGTTGGGTGGTGATGAACTCCTTTAGCTTTTTCTTGTCTGTGAAGCTCTTTATCTGACCTTCAATTCTGAATGATAGCTTTGCTGGGTAAAGTAATCTTGGTTATAGGTTCTTGGATGATTTTAGATCTCTTTCAACATAGCTTTTGTAGTACAAAAAATTATATTGTCAATTTTTGTGTTCGTTCTATCTTTTCAAGCTTCTTTCTTTAAGATCTGTCTCTGGGATTACCTTCTCTGTGAACCAAATCTGGCTTTCCTCAACAGAGCCAATCTCTTCATTATCCATATTTCCATAGCATGTTGACTGATCCTTACATGCTTGACTACATAAGTTTTATCCCATATTCCTCTTCTGACTGTAAATTTCTTGAGGCATAATTTATGCTGTCAACATATGCCAGTACAATAAGTCAGAGTGTGTTCTAGAGAATCTGGTTTCTGATAAGATGAAGAGGTGAGAAGAAGAAATGAACAAATTACTCATGAAAATGGGAAAATTTGTCATAGTCAATTGAGGACTTTCTAAGTCACAATCTAAGATTCATCAATAGGGAGCAAGGAAAGGAGGCTTCAAGAGCATTTTTCAGAGGTCAATGAGGGAAAGGTTTTTTACTAACTAAAAAGTACATGTAAATCATGAAAAGCTAGTAAATTGTGTTAGGTGGGGAAACAGTCCTATAAACACCAACAATGAATTCTGTGAATCATCCCATTCTAAACTAGTTACTAAAATAGCCTCAAAATGCATTCTGCAATTTACTGTCTCTTTTTAAAAGGGGGCCATGCTTTAACATGAGACCTGGTGTTTTCAGCAGCATTCAATGAAGTTACCTGGCATTGAACATGACTCAGGATAAATGGATGGGAATTTCTGTATTGATGAAAGAATATGGTGTTTGCATTTTTATAACTATGGTGGGTGGTAGTTAGAGAAGGAAAATTAAATGGTAGGATTTCTACCTTGGCTCATAGTGTTTGCAATGATGATTTTTTTATTTTTAATTCAATTTATTGAGGTGACATTGATTAATAAAATTAGTGCTTATATCTGAAGTATATGAGAGTATAGTTATATATAAAATTTCAATAACATTTTTTTGGTCTAAATAAGATGAATTGACTATCTACAGGCCCAAAATTTTCCTCAAAAAAGGGCATTTTCCCCCTTTCCCCCTTTGATCTGTTAGTCAGCATCTCTTGATCTTTTCAGTGCCACGAATCATTTTGGCCATCTGGTGAAGCTTATAGTGTTTTGTTTTGTTTTTTTTTAATCCTCACCTGAGGATATTTTTCCCCCACTGATTTTTAAACAATGTGAAAGGGTGAGGGTAGACAGAGAGAAACACTGATATGAGAGAGGTTGGTTGCCTCCTGCATGCCACCTGACCAGGGCTGGGAGCCTACCACTGAGGTACTTGACCTTGGCCAGAATCAAGTCTGGGACCCTTTAGTCCGCAGGCCAACATTCTAGTCACTAAGCCAAACTGGCTATGGAAGAATAGTGTTTTTAAGTGAATAAAATAAAATATAGTTATGAACTGCATAATGACATTTAGGTCAACTACAGACTGCACATATGGCAGTCAACCCATAAGACTATAATGGAGCTGAATAATTCCTGTTGCTTTGTGACATTGTTGCTATCACAAGGTAGTAGCTCAATGCATTACTCATGTGTCTGTGGTGATGCTGGTGTAAACAAACCTATTGTACTGGCAGTCATATAAAAATATAGCATATACAATTATGCATAGTACATAATACTTAGTAATGATAATGACTGTTTCTGGTTTGTATACTTACTATAGTACAGTTTATGTCATTATTTTAGAGTGGAGTATTTCTACGTATAAAAATGTCTGCTGTAAATCAGTGCAGTATGCTATGTGGTGCCAGCAGCAACCTTGTACAACTTGTGTTTACTACATCTCTTGATTGCATCATTTTTTCTTGTGCTTGATTTGATCACATGTTGTTTTGTTCATCATAGCCTCTAAGCATACAACATTCACTGCTGATGTTGCCAGTAAGAGGCCATGTCAAGCGATTGACCTGGAAACAAAATTAAAAGTGATTATGGGTTATGAAGGCGCAAAATCAGTGATGGTTATTGCTTGCCAGTTGGGCATGTCTCATTCCACAAGTATAAGAACAAAGTGATGAAGAAAGAACAACAACAAAAAAGTACAAAGTGTTGGAAGTTGTTAAAGGATCCGCTTCATTGACTGCAATGAGACTAACAAAAATTTGAGACGGGCCAATGTCAGAGGGGAAGAAACTTTTTATGACCTGGATCAAAGACCAGACACAGAAGCATATCCCGCTCAGTGTCATGCTGATCATGGCCAAAGCAAAAATTAGTTTGCCGTGTTGAAAGAAAAGGCTGGCCCTGACTACTTATGTGGAATTTATTGCTAGCTCTGGGAAGTTTAAACAATCCAGGAATCACTATATATTATGTAATGTGAAAGTGAGTGATGAGTCTGCAAATGCTGATGTGAAGGTAGCTTAAGAATTTTTGAAAACTATAAGCTGATTGTGTAGGAAATTTACTTGCCAGAGCAAATCTTCAATATGGATAAAAGCTCCCTATTCTGGAAACAGATGCTTGAAAGGACTTTTATCCATAAGGAAGCCAAGTTAAGGCCAGGTTTCAAGGCTTTTAAGGGCAGGACAATGGTCTTGCTTAGGGGAAATGTTGCAGGCTACAAATTGAAATTCTTTGTGATGTGGCACAGGGAGAATCCCAGGGCCTTCAAGCATATTGATAAGTACAGACTGCCAGTGTGCTGTGGAGTCAATAGGAAGTATGGATGACACTTGGAGCTCCTCCTCCAAGATGTCCTCCTGAATTACTATGCCAGATAAATGGAGAAGTATCATTGGGAGAATAGCATACCTTTCAAGATTTTGCCATTGTTGATAATGCTCCTGGACATCCTCCCTTTATTGGTGATCTTTATTCCAATATCAAAGTGGTATTTCCATTTCCTAACACTTCCTCTTTGATCCAATCAATGGATCAAGGAGTTTATAGCAGCTTTTAAGGCCTATTACCTGAGGGGGACCTTTGCTCAGGTTATTGATGCAATTTAGGAGGACACCTAGAAGACACTGATGTCATTCTGGATGGATTATAACATATATGACTGCATTAAGAACCTTGCTTGGGCTTGCGGTGATGTCACCCAGGAGTGTATAAATGGCTTCTGGAAGAGGTTTGTTCATGACTTCAAAGGATTTGCCAAGGATGAAGAGTTTGCCCTTGAATGCCCTTGAAAATCAATAAGGCTGTGGCTGAGATGGCTAAGAACCTTAGTCCAGGTGTGGATGAGGATGACATTGAGGAGCTCCTAGAGGTGGTTCTTGAGGAATTGACTAATGAGTCGTTGTCAGAATTAATTTAGGAATTTAGAGCTGAAGCAGATGCAACAGAAAAGGAAACTGCAAGAGAAGAAAAAGAGGAATCCCAAGGAAATTCATAGAGAAGGGTTTATCAGAAGCATTTGCAGCTCCTAAAAATGTTTAAAAACATGAACCTCCCCACACCAAATGGTTTTTATTAATAGAGATAAATGTTTATGGTACATTATCTGCTTACAAGCAAATCTATAATGAAAAAAAAAAGAGAGAGAGAGAAACAAAGAAACCAAGCAAGCCATCAGGGACATATTTCTGAAAAGAGTGACATTTCCTCAAGAAGAGCCTCAGTCCAACAGTAGTTAAGTGTTGACCTATGAAGCAGCAGGTCACAGTTTGATTCCTGGTCAGGGCACATGCCAGGTTGCAGGATCGATTCCCATTGTGGGGCATGCAGGAGGCAACCAATCAACAATTCTTTCTCATCATTGATGTTTTCCTCTCTCCCTCTCCCTTCTGCTCTGAAATCAATTTTAAAAATCAATAAAAAGAAGAGCTTCAGATAGGCCCTTTAGAAAGTATTTCAGAAGAAAGCATTGTTATCATATTAGATGACAGCTTCATTTATGTGAATGCCCTTGCAAATCTTCCAGTGGAACAAGATGTGGAGGAGGAAGATGGTGATACTGATGATCCTGACCCTGTGTAGGTCTAGGCTAACGTGTGTGTTTGTGTGCTAGTATTTAACAAAAAAGTTTAAAAAGTAAAAGAAATATATTTTAAAGTAGAAAAAAGCTTATAGAATAAAGATATAAAGAAATATTTTTGTGTAGCTGTACAACATGTTTGTGTTTTAAGCTGAGTGTTATTACAGGAGTAAAAATGTTTAAAAAACTTAAAAAGTTTATAAAGTAAAATGTTAAAGTAAGCTGAGGCTAATTTATTATTGAAGAAAGAAAAATATTTTAAGTAATATTTATATTTTTAGGTTACATTTTTATTTTTTAACTTGATTTTCATTGTTGACACTATTACAGATATCTCCATTCCCCTCACTTTGCCCACCTCCACCCAGTCCCTGACCCTCCTTTAGTGTAGCCTAAGTGTACAGTGTGTGCAAAGCCTACAGTAGTGCACAGTATACCCCAGGCCCTAATGTTCGCTCATCCCTCACTCACTGACTCATCCAGAGCACCTGCCAGTCCTGCAAGCTTCATCATTCATGGTAGGGGCCCTGTACAGGTGAAACCATTTTTCTCTATTATAACCTTCTTTTTTTTTACTTTACTTTTTCTATGTTTACATATGTTTAGGTACACAAATACCATTGTGTTACAATTGCCTACAGTATTCAGTACAGTAACATTCTGTGCAGGTTTGTAGCCAGGGACCAATAGGTTAGCTCATGTAGCCTAGGTGCGTAGGCTACACCATCCAGGTTTGTGTAAGTGCACTCTGTGATGTTTGCACATCGCTGAAATCAGCTAACGGCATATTTCTCAGAACGTATCCTTGTCATTAAGCTATGCAAGACTGTACAATGAATTATAAAGAAAACATATTTATATACAGTTATCAAAATATTAAATGTATGGCACAGTCATATATATCCTTCTTTATTAATACATTGAATTATAAAACAATGCATTTAAAATACAGCTATTAAAGTTCATTGTATTCATTAAAAACAGTACTAGGATAGGGTTATTATAGCTTAGCTTAAATGAGAACATTAAACTCTGAGGTAGTCTCTGGCTCAACTCTTTCAATGATTGACCAGTAATTGGAGATAAGGAATACTAAAAAGTAACATGGTGAGAATATGCAACTTTAATGTGAGGCCATCAGAATATGGTGACCGAATGACCCTGAAGTGCAGAGTTGTTCAGTCACTGGTTACCCATGCTGCATGCTGAGCATCTACAGGCAGGAAGACTATCATCATAGGCAATTCTAGCAGTAGGTTAACTACTATCATAATTGTGGAATTTGATAGATATAAAGTATATTGTTAGATATCTGTAGCAACTACACTGTGACATGAAAATATTTGTGATTTCGAAAATATTTGTGATTTCTAATTACACATGCTGCTCATATTGCTCATTTGTTGCCTATATTTATAATTAAGTGAAATATCAAGTTAGAATCTCATGAAAAAGAAAAGATGTAATATATTCCCCCCACCCATGATCACGAACCTCTCCAGTTCTATCCTTGGACCCCAGGTTAAGCATGCTTGCCTCAGGTTCTTTGTTCTAGTCTCATTCATGACCTTCTACCATATTAGGCATGGATTTTTAGGTGGGAGCCGATCTTGAGTTGTAGATATGGAACCAATCTTGAATTGTGCTTTAGTTTAATTGGCATTGAATCCTGAAGGAGGTGCTTTTGACAAAGAAGTTAGATTCTAGATAGTGACATCTGAGAAAAGTGAACTGGGCCAGAAATGAGAGAGTCTGGTTGTTTTCAGATTTGAAAAAAAATCATGTCTTGTAAGAACAAACTTGTCCTGCTTTTCCTCAAGACTTGAGAAAGTGGGTTGAGCTCACTTTTGTTTCCATGTTGAAACTTTCTTTGTGGACCACAGAGAAAGATCTGGATCAGAGACTCATGGAAGGAAGTCTGGCCCCCAGAGTACAGTTAGCCCAACAAAGTTGTCCTGCAAAACGCACTGCGCCTGTATGGTTTTAATTAAAGCTACTAGTCTGCATTTGTTTAGCTTCTTTTTTTCATGTTAATGGTGATAGTGTGTGTAGGGGAAAAAAGAACCTTTATTTCTGCTATAGGCTTAGATCCAGTCAGAAAGCTGGAGTGAACCCTAATCCTGTAATCTATGTTGAGTTTTCCAAACATGTAAATTTAAAATATACACTTGAGCTATATAGAGTAACAACCATTTTAATGGAAAGTAGCTTTATAATGTTTGATCTAGTGTTCCCTCCAAATGTCATGGTTTTAAGGCCTTTGTTATGATTTAAAATTGAACACATTATACCTAATTTTCTATGTGTACTGTTTTCTGAGGTTTAGAAAAAGAATAAAGACTCTTATTTGTGTGGGATTCCTTAACTGAAAACAAGAACTAGGCACTTAAGGTTTGTGTTCGAAAGTCCTCAGGTTCCGATTTCATTATGCAGTCCTCACAATCAGAGCAAAATGGTTATGAGAAAAAGACTGCTTTTTAGAGGAATCCATTTTAAATGGTGACAAAGATTTTAAAATAAACAGTAAAAAAGGTTTCTTTAAAACATTAGCTTGAAAAAGAAATAAAATCACTAAATAAGTTTATTTCATTTTGCACTACAAAATTTAGCTTATAAGGATGCATTAATTTAAAATAAGGAACGAATCAAGTATTTTTTGGCATACATTTTCTGACAACTGGTATGATATACTAGTAGTAGGATGTGGCATTTTTCTCTTCATGTTTTTGATTTTTCTTAGTGTGATCATGTATAGTCATTTTTAGTGAAAATCTTTTAAGGGCTTCACCACAGTTCCCAATAGCCTGTTTCATATTTTTATATTCAAATCATCCTCCAAGGTGTCTATCTTGTCTTTTTCATTTTGCATGACCTAAATTTTCTTTTTCCATCTATTTGCTGTATGTTGTCAGTGAGGACATTGAATTTCCATGAAGGTAGACATTAGTGTATTACTTCTTAGAAGGGGTGTTTCATAGGTGTCTGCTAGTTCATTAGTGAAAATGTTCAGGTTATAACTATTATTCCCCTATATATCCTTCTCACTTGGAGGGGGGACTCATTTCCCAACTCTCCTTTGAAATATTAATGAAGACAATAGAAGAGACATGAAATTATAGTAGCACTAAATCCCAGCCATATCAGCTGAAGATTTGGCCTCTACCAGGAGGAATTCCTGATAATTGAATTGTGGAAAGGACTCTGAGGAGGAATGTGGTGTTTAGCTGGTAAATGGCAGGATATTTCTACCCATTACTGCTATGTCATCGACCTGGAGACAGGGAGCTTTCATTGACCAGAGAGTAAAAGTGAGTTAGAGGATGTCTTCTGTATTCTGTCTTCTACGTCTATTTTCTAAAACCACCCAGGACATTATTATCTCCAACTCCCTGTCATTTATTTCTACCAAATAGTAGTTTCCAAGTCTATTTGGAGATAAAAATATTCTGTAATACACTGCATCAGAGGCAAAGGACAACCAGTGTTTTTTTGTTTGTTTGTTTTTGTTTGCTGTTGTTTGTTTGTTTTTGTGAATAGACATGTAAAGACTGTAATAAAATTGATTATCCATAATAACACTACTGTTATTACTAATAATGACAGTGGCTAACATCAAGCCCCTACTATAAAGTAGACACTCAGGAGCTTATCTCATCTTTTCAACAACCCTATGAGGTAAGTACTGCTGTTTTTTCCCCATTTGACTAATTAGGAAACTGAGACATAATGCAAAAAAACCTTTCAAACCTGTAAAGAATTTTTGTGAGTTATCTGAGCCAAACTTTCCACAATTGCCAGAAAGCAGAATCTCAATATATTGGGACAATGCTCTGGAGAATGGCAGTCTTTCACCTTGTTTTATGCACTACAATCAAAGGAGGAGATGTAACTGGGCTACATGCAATCCAATGGTGGTGGATTAGGGAGGAGGGAAAAAGCAAAAGGGGAGAGGCAGCGGACCTCCGGGATTGGATAAAAAGTAAAATGATAGGCATATACTTCATTTACTTAGGTGAGTACAGGCTAGTTAACAGTCAGCAATTAACATGTTAACAATAACACTGTGGTCTCAGTTATGGCGCAAAGGCACATTTGCTCGTGCTATGTCCAGAAAAAGGGGATATCTGTAAGTCAAGTTACCCCGACATTTCATAGGTATGTTATCTTAGATGCAAAAAGACAGTAGACTCAGTAAACACCCGAGTTGATCTTTGTCAAGGAAGATACTGGCCTAGGACATGACTACCCACTATCAACTGCTTTTTAATGAAAAGATTTGAATTTCAGACTATCCTTGGTGGAAACTTTAGGTCTCTTGAGTCTGCAAGGCTGCCACACAGGCCTTCCCTGAGTTAATCAGGTTAGCATGTGGCCTCTTTTCCTCCACAGAGATGTTGAGGAACTTGCCCTTGGTCACACAGCTAAAAAATATAGAAGGCCAGAATTTGAACCTAGGTATTTGACTCCAGCAACACTTATGTAACCACTATGTCTTGCTGTTTCCATTTGGAAAAGAGCAGAACCTGAAATTGTCATGAAAGGAGGATGATGACAGAAGTGCCACACAAATGAATTTGTGGATGGATAAGAATACTAAAAACAAAGGGGCTCTGAAAGGCTATTGTCACCTAAAAAATGCACAGTATGAAAAGTATGTGCCTTGGAGCTAGACTGCTTTGGTTAAAATTCCCACTCTACTTTAAACGCCTCCCATTGTTTTGGGGATGGGATAACTTTCAATATTCAATTGCTAACCTGTGCTCTTTTTCTCTTAGAATATCTGTCAGCAAGAAGAGAGTTGGTTCTGAGATCCTTTCCACTGGTAAATGATATAAACACTACAGTAAATTGTTTTTATGTGTGCACCTCTTTGCACATTATTTGAAATCTGAATTATAATTCTAGAAGTAGAATATAGGAATGACAATGATGTGAATTAAGATTTTAACAGACATTGCCCAGTGTTTCCAGGAGGCTTATGCTTGGTGAAATTCCCACCTCAATATATGAGTATTTGTCCTGGCATTTGTTAAACTTAAACATTTTTTATCATCTACAAAAAAAAAGTATCTCATTGTAGTTTTTCTTTTATTTTAAGATCAATTTGTATTTTCTTCTGTACTCCTTTATGAGTTACCTGTTCATGATCTTTGCTCACTTTTTGTACTGATTTTTACATGTTCTTTATACATTCTCTGAAATTAGCCCTTTGTAATCTAAAGGTGAATGTTTTCTTCTAGTTTATTGTTTGTGCTTTGACTTTATTCATTTAGACAATTTAGATTTTTCATTCATACACCAGAGACCTGATGCACAAAATTCATGCACGGCGGTGGGTCCCTAAGCCTGGCCTGCACCCTCTTGCAATTCAGGACCCCTCACTCCTAACTGCCTGCCTGCTTGCTCCTAACTATCTGTCTGCTCGCTCTTTTCTGCCCACCTACTCATTCCTTACTGCCTGCCTGCTTGCTCCTTACTGCTTGGCTTGCTGCTCTTTAGCACTGCCTTGTAGGCAGGAGAGGCTCCTACCACCACTGCTGCGCTTGCTCTGGCCGAGCAGGCTCCCACTGTGGGAACACACTGACCACCAGGGGGAAGCTGCTGCTTTGAGTGTCTGTATACTACTATAGCTGAATTCAACCATTTTTGTGTGTGTGTGTGTGTGTGTGTGTGTGTGTGTGTGTGTGTGTGTGGTTTTAGTCAGACCTTCGACACTCAAGAGATTTTCTTCCTAAACTATATGCTTTCCTTTAGTACCTTTTTTTTTTAATTTTATTTTTATGTTTAAATCTTTCTCAGTAGGGGAATTTATTGTTGTAAGGGAAAAGCAAGATGCTAATTGCCATGCCTATGATTGCATTCCTGGTGTTCCTATGTGCCATAAGATAAAATTCTGCTTCATACCTTCAGAATAATCTGTTTGAATTGCTTGTTTAATTTACTTGCAAAAGTGAGTTCTGAAAGAAAGAAAGTCTCCAATTTACTTTTTCATCTTCCAAAGAAAGGCATCCAGTCTGGCTGGTTAACTGTAACAGACTGGAGTGGAGAGGCAGTCAGAGGGACTGTTTAAGTGTTGTGAACTTAGCAAATGCAAACTGCGTAATAAGCATGGTTTACAGTTTTGTGTGAACAAAGGCAATTCTCTAGGACTGACATTCTAAAACATGTAGTTTCCTATGACAAGAATTTATGTTTTCAACATTTTGTAAGTCAACAGTCCTTGAAGTTATTAAAACAAATGTTTGAATATTGTAGGCAAACTGTCTTATTCTGTAAACTTGGGCATAAATTCAACTTTAAAATAATATGATGCAGGTTAAGCATAGGTTTCATGTAAACTTTATGGTAACTGATATATAAATATATGAATATTTCTCTAAACTCCTTTGGCTAAAACAAAGGGTAATGGCTTGCCCAATACTTTGTATTTTTAAGAACACCTGTGTTAACAACTCAAACCTTCTCTTTAAATAGCATTGAAACACATTGCTATTTTTACCAAGACTGAGTCAAAGACCTTTGTCACAGGATAATGTATTTTAACTGATAGCAATAGTGGACTTAAGCTACATAATGTTGCAGAAAATGGCAGTTTGAATTTAAACTTAGCAATAGGTGAAAACTCTGTGGCAAAAAATCACTTTCTGTTGTCATGTTTACTAATTTTGATCCTTCTGAACCTTCTAAAATTTAATTATTAATTACACAACAAAATATGAGTATATATTCACTTTTGAAAACAATGAATACAACAGATTAGCTAAAATCCTGTTGTCTCCAACTCCTTTACCTATTTCCTCCTCTCCAAAACCTCAACCTGAAACAATTAATGAATATGGTGCTTATGCTTTCAAAGATTTATTTACTTCTTAATTCAACAAGATACTTTTCAGATCTATTCACATTGAAACATTTAGGTCTTGTTAGTTTCTTTCAACCATTGCATAGTATCCCATCAGATATGTGCATGCACAATCACACTCCTTTATTGTAATTTTCTTTCAATTTTTCATGATTGTGAATAACATTACAATTAATACACATGTGTTCTTATGCAGCAATGATTATTTTTATTTTTAGGAAAGAGCCCTAGAATTGGAATTTGGGAGTTACAGGGTATGTGCATTTTGAGTTTTACTAAATTCTGTCAAATTATTCTTTAAGTGGCAGCACTAATTCATGTTTACATCAGCATTGTATAAGAATACTGATTTCCACACAATCTTTTTAACCCTTGTCAAATTTAAAAAAATTATTGCTAACATTAATTTGCATTTTGCTGATTACTATTGAGTTACTCTTTTTGGTCATTCAAGTTTCTTCTTCTGTGAATTGCCTGTTCATATTCTTTGCCTGTTTTTATTTTGTGCTCCTTTTCAATCCCAATTTTCAATTTCTTATAGTATTGATAGAATGTTTTGTGTGGTGTTTTTTAAAGTATTAATTCTTTTGCATTATTTGTGTTGCAATTACTTTACCATGCCTATTATTGCAGTGTTTTTTTTCTTTCTCAATATGTGGATTATATCTTTCTTCAACTCTGGAAAATTTTCAGTCACTTGTCTCTTCAAGTATTGTCTTTGTTATACATCTTTTCTCTCCTTTAATCAAATTACTCTTAATCCTTCTTTATCTTCTCTTATATATAATTGTCTTTCATATTTTCTTTTTCTCTGTACGTTGCGTTTTCAGTGACTTATTATGGTCTGTTTTCCAGTTCAGTAATTCTCTTATTTGCTTTGTTCAGTCTGTTGCTAAACATATTTAATTGTGTTTTAAAATTTAGATATATTTTCTTGTATCTTGCAGGTTACATTTTGCAGTTTTCACTTCTTTTCAGATATACTAGGGGCCCGGTGCACAAAAATTTGTGCACTCGGGGTGGAGGAAGTCCCTCAGCCCGGCCTGTGCCCTCTGACAGTCTGGGACCCCTCAGTGGATGTCCTATGATGGCCCCAGTCTGCCAGGCGCCTTGTGTGTGTATGTGTGTGTGTGTGTCACCACTGGGGACCTGCCCCCAGCCGCATCTGAGGCTCGGAGCAGTCCTCCTGTGTGTGTCTACCTGCTGGGGGCCTGCCCCCAGGCACA
>PVJC01030830.1:0-10034 GCA_004026665.1 Murina feae
TTGCTTATTTTTGGTCATATCTTCTGAACTTTTATTTCCTTACATCCATGACACTATTCTCTTCTAAATTTTTCCTTATATCCATCCACTCTTTCTCAGTCTCTTCCACTTTCTAAATACTAATGTTCCAAATATCTGTTCCCAAGTTCTCTCCTGCCTAAGATCTACCCAAGCCAATTCACAATTTTTTAATTTCACCTATTCCCCAAATACTGTTAAGTCTGTAGCTCCTGTTTATTTTCTTTTCACCAGCTTATAATTTTCTTTTGAGTTACAAACCCACATTCCCAAGTTCCTAGTAGCCTGCTCTAGATAGACCTTTTGCACACATTGTAACTTAACATTCTTAAAATAAATTCACCTTCTTTGAAACCCACTTCTTCTCCAGAGTTTCTTAGTTTCACTAAGGATACCACTATCTAACCAATCAATAGGAACTACAATTCTGAAAGCCATGTTAGGTCTTCTTGGTTCAACAATTTTTGTTGATTCTCTCTATATGTATAATATACATGTATATGTATAGGTGTGTGTGTGTGTGTGTTCTACCTAATTTAAACTAATAGCTTTTAATACACTATCTGAATATAGAACCACTATATAAAATTATATTTGTTTTTAATACGAGGTAAATGTAGTTAAAGTAACTTTAAATATAATATGTGTATCAATATCACTAAATGTTTAAATCTTTACAGATTTAATTATTTAAAATGTTTTAAAATTTTAAGTCCTAACTAAATGGACATTTTTACTGGGCTCATGCCCAGGAAACTAATATCTTAAGGACGTGAGCTCCTTGAAATAAAGTATTTATTCTTCTTATATTGTCTACAATATATAGTTGAGTTCATTATACCTAGTAGCTTACTCCATAAATGTCTATTGAGTGAAGTACATAGGTTAATAATTAGCTGTTCAATGGATATAAAATTTTATTTATGCAAGATAAGTTCTAGAGATCTCTGTAGAATGTGTCTCTAGTTAACAATACTGCATTGTAGGTAAGATAAGTAAATCGTATGATATATATTCAATTCTTTAGTATGGTCTCAGTAATTTTCCCTAAAGTTTAAACCTTAATTACCATTAATTTCTTTTTATCTGAAGTTATGCTGAGATTTGGACAAAAAGGAACGAAGAGAAACAAAGTAAAAGAAGAAAAGTTAGGATAGAAGTTTCACTTGAACAAGGTCAGCTGTCAGGTATATCAGTAGGAACAGTGCAGCAAGATTTGGAAGAGATTAGGAAGAACCCACAACAAGAATGGAATATAACTATGGAGCAACTTCTTTATTGAGGCAGCGGTGCCTTTGGTTTCCCACCTGGTGCTAGGCTTAATTTGACTCTGCAAGCATCAAGAAGAAAAGACTATAAGAAACAAGAACAGTTCTTAACACTGCATTCTACCAATAACCATTTTTTCAAACATAAGTCTCAGAGAACCAACACCTTATCTCCTTCACTTATTTTGTGCTTAGCCAATAAGACACACAAGTGATCTCAGAATAAAGAATTTTTCTTCTGCTGGATGCATTTGAAAATAGAAAGGTTTCTCCTTTAGGTAAAAAGATGATTGAGGAATAGTCATCACCATCAGGTAAGGAGCAGGAGATTAAAATTATTCTTCTTTAATTCCTGAATACATTTATCCTTTTCTGATTTTATGATAACCCAATTCACTGGAAAGGAAAGTTTAATAGGTGAAGAAAATGAATAACACTGATGATTTGTTTCATAACTTTCTACTGAAATCTATCGTTTGGGGATAAATGAATTTTCCTGAAGAGTGAAATAAATCCATTAAATCACTTGCTGAAGAAGCTTACAATTTAATAACAGTCCCCTTTTGCTATTGCTCACCCCTCAATTCAATAGAAATAAAGTTAGAATAAGCAAATGTATAATAAAACAAACTCTAGTAATGCCAACTATTTCTGGATCTCTTTTCCACTTTCCTTCATATGTAAAATTTTTTAAATTACCAAAAACTTTAAAACCTGGTTTGAGAGTACTATTAAAGGAACACTAAACATTAACTATAAAAACAAGCATGATCCCACTTGTGCAGAGCTTAAAAGAAAATTACAGTGGTCTTATTAAGAATCAGAAGAGAGTCTTAATGAGAATGAGTCAGCAGACCTAAAAAGAAATTTTAAAAGCTTCATGCTCTCCTTTTTATCTCATTTTGGCTTGAAATTTTTTGTGTGTTGCCCTATGTTTTGAAGACAATTTAGAGTTTATGAACTCTAAGCAAATTTTTAGTTTTCTGTATATTAACTTGGGAAAGAAGAAAAGAATGATAGAAATTGAGAAAATAAAAACTTTTTTCCTAGGCATATGTATATTCTTTTAAAGATGTTGACATTACTATCTGTGCAGGGGAAATTATAAAAAGGTCAAAGACTTGTTTTCTATAAGCCTGAGATATAACCTTACTACAGAAATAACTCTCACTTATTTCTAATATAGCTCAATCTCTGGCCAGGTTAAAAAATAATTAAAGCAACAGCAGCATTATCTAGGTTGTATATTATTAAACTTTAATTACTTCTATACATTGGTTATGGTTTTATCTTGTGTGTGTGTGTGTGTATGACCAAATAAAGAAAACAAACAAGGATCTAACTAATTCTAAGTCTGTTACTTATTTCTTACTGATTTTTGTTCTGGTTTTTTTTTTAATATTTTCATGCCTCAGTTTCCACATTTCTAAAATTGAAAAATTGGTGTATAAGAATATTGTCAACGTATTTACTATGCTCTGCACCAAATACAATATCTGAGCAAATAGAAAAATGAACATAAATAATACTGCTAACAATTATTCAAACCCAATGTCATTTGAAAACATGACTTATATGAGGAAGGAAAATTGTAACTGCATTTAGTTGATGTTATAAAGGTCAAATTACCAGGATATAATTATGCTTGACCCCAAAATTTCCAATGCAATCATGAATTTTAAGAATTTTTTTCATTTTCTGAGGCCAATATTACCCTAAGGCCAAAACAAGACAAAGACATTACAAGAAAAGAAAACTAAAGATCAATATCTGGCATGTCATATATCCAAAATTCCTCAACAATATACAAAATTGAATCCAGCAATATACAAAAAGAATTATACACCATGACCAAGTTGGATTTATCTCAGGTATATAAGATTGGTTCAACATTAAAAAATCAATTAATGTAATCCATGTTAGACTAAAATAACAATCACATGATCATATCAATAGATGCAGAAAAAACCCTTGACAAAATCCAATACCCATTCATGATACAAATTCTCAGGAATATAAAGGAACTTTCTGAATTTGGTAAAGAATATCTACAAAAAACCTGTAGCTGACATTACATGCAATGAGAAACATGAAGCTTTCCCATTAATATCAGATACAGAAAATGATATCCCCTCTCACCACTCTTTTCAACATTATAAAGACATAAAACTGTATTTCCTCAGAGATGACATGATCATCTATGTAGAAAATCTGAAAGAATTGACACACACACAAATAATGTCCTGAAACTAATAAGCAATTAGAACAAAGTTGCAGGATGCAAGGTTAATGTAAAAAAGTCAATTCATGCTCTGGCTGGCTTGGCTCAATGGATAGAGCATCGGCCTGCGGACTGAGAGGTCCCAGGTTCAATTCCGGTCAAGGGCATGTACCTTGGTTGTGGGCACATCCCCAGTAGGAAGTGTGCAGGAGGCAGCTGAGAGATGTTTCTAGCTTTCTGTCCTCCCTTCCTCTCTGTAAAAAATCAATAAAATATATTTTTAAAAAAAGTAAATTCATTTTCTATGTACTAACAATGGACTAACAGAATTTGAATTAAAAAAATGTAATACTATTTATATCACCACCTTGAAAATGAAATACTTAGGTATTAATCTAAAAGACATGTATAAGATCTGTATGAGAAAATTATAAAACTCTAATTAATAGAATCAAAGAACTAAATAAATGGAGAAATATTCCATGTTCATGGATAGGAAGACTCAATATTAAAAGATGTCATTTCTTCCCAACTTTATCTATAAATTCAATACAATCTCATAATATTCCAGCAAGTTATTTTATCAATGTCAACAAACTGATTCTAAAATTTTTATGGAAAGACAAGAGACCCAGAATATCCAATAACAACAAGATACCCCTACACACCTATTAAAATGTCCAAAATCCAAAACACTGCCATTAAATGATGTTGAGGATATGAAGCAACAGGAATTCTTATACATTGCCAGTGTGGATGCAAAATAGTAAAGCACCCAAAATGGTACACTTGGAAGGAAGACAGTACAGCAGTTTCTTACATAACTAAACATTCTTTTATCATAAGACCCAGAGGAGTTGAAATCTTGTGTCCACACAAAAACTTTCACACAGATGTTTATAGCAGCTTCATTCATAATTTACTCAAAACTTGGAGACAACCTAGATGTCTTCAGTAGATGAATAAATAAGTCGTGGCACATCCAAACAATGTAATATTATCCAGCACAAAGAAGAAATGAACTTTTGAGTCATGAAAAGACATGGACCAACCTTAAATGCATTTTGTTAAGTGAAAGAAGCTAATCTGAAGAGCCTACATAAGGTATGATTCATTCCAGAATAATTCCAGAAATGGTAAAACTATGGAGACAATAAAAAGATTAGTGGTTTCAGGGAGTAGGGGAGATGAATAGGCAGAGGTAAGAGGATTTTTTTTATTGTTTAAAGTATTACAAATAGTAGTACATATGTCTCCTTTTTTTTCCAATTGACCTTTCCCCAGCCTCCTCTACCTCCCTGCATATGCCATCACCCCCCTCCCAGTGTCTTGCATCCATTGGTTATGCTTATATGCATGCATACAAGTCCTTTGGTTGATCTCTTACCCACCCCCTATTACTCCCCAGCCTTCCCGATGTAGTTTGACAGTCTGTTCGATGCTTCTCTGCCTCTGTATCTATTTTTGTTTATCCATTTACAATGTTTTTTATTATCCATAAATGAGTGAAATCATGTGTTATTTTTCTTTCACTGACTGGCTTATTTCACTTAGCATAATGCTCTCCAGTTCCATCCATGCTGCTGCAAATGGTAAGAATTCCTTCTTTTTTACAGCAGCGTAGTATTCCATTGTGTAGATGTGCCACAGTTTTCTAATCCACTCATCTGCTGATGGGAATTTAGACTGTTTCCAAATCTTAGCTATGGTAAATTGTGCTGCTGTGAACATAGGGATGCATATATCCTTTCTGATTGATGTTTCTGTTTTCTTGGGATATATTCCTAGAAGTGGTATTACTGGGTCAAATGGTAGTTCCATTTTTAATTTTTTGAGGAAACTCTGTACTGTTTTCCACAGTGGCTGCACCAAGTCTGCATTCCCACCAGCAGTGAAAGAGGGTTCCTTTTTCTCCGCATCCTCTCCAGCACTTGTCATTTGTTGATGATTAGTGACTTTAAGCATGTTTTCATAGGCAGAGGTCAGAGGATTTTTAGGGCAGTTGATGAATGTATGTCATTATACATTTGTCCAAACTCATATGATGTACAACACCAAGAGTGAAACCTAAGGTACACTATCAATTTTGAGTAACTATGATGTGTCAATGTAGATTCATCTTTGCTTAAAAAAATCTGGAACTTTTTAAAAGTCCATAATGCTCTAAAGTTCCAGAAAACGTCTTCAGTCTTACTAGATAATGATTATAAATTTTTCCATCCTGGAATTGTTTATTTTGAGTTGGTATTAGCTGGTAACTTCAAAAAATTCTTGTACCAGTTCTGCTCTGGGTCTTCTATTTGCTCTCCAGACAACAATTTGTTTCCATGGAGTAGACTAAGAAATATATGAGCAGTCTGGCTTAATATTATGTTTTGCTCTATTTTGATAGTAGCACATCCATTATGCAAAGCAAAAATAACATTTAAAATTTGTTGCTGCATAGTTTTTCCTGCTGTACATTTTGCATAAAATGAATCATTCCTTAAATGAGGAAATCTGTCTGTTTGAGTTTAAAATATATAAAGAACTTTAATTAAATGTGTGACTCATAATTCTACATTTATAAATGCTACCTTTTCCAGCACTGAGAGAATGCCTCAAAGATGTTCTTTTCCCCTGCTGAAAGGCAGTGCATTGTGAAATGTACACTGATGTTACAACATAAATAACATTCAGAATCCAAGTATCATTTCATCAATGGAATCATAAGAATGGATGGGAAACTAGATGGAAATTTCTACTATAGGTTATTTCCCAAGATCACTAATTCTTGCATGTAGTATAAATTGATACAAAAATAAATAATTAATTAAAATAAGTTTACAGTTTGCTTTCACTTTAAAGTATTTTCATTAGGAAGGTAAGGAAATCACAATAAATATTCAGTATTCTTATTTTTTTTATATTCACGCATTTTATCTTAATGTGAAGTTGTAGTCCTCCAAAGAACTTTAGTTTCAGTTGTATAATGTTATGAAACTATTACAACAGCCCTGCTGAAGTGAAAAGGTCACCTCTGTAGTGAATACTCATAAATGCTTGTTATTAAAGCCACTAGAGGTCTTGCTGTCTCTACCAAGTGTAATACTACCAAGAAGCTTTATATTTATCATCTGCCTTATGGCAGAAACAAAGCTAGAATGCTTCCATATCATACATATTTTAATGAACTCGCACAGAACAAAAAAGATTGTCAGTCTGAGGCCTGACAAATCCATTTATTGTGTGTAAGATACAGAAAGACTCAGTTTATTAAAGAGCTATTAAATTTTTTAGCATATTTAGATCCTAACCCATATAAATGAGCAAGCTACATTGTCACCAAATTATAATAGGTTACTTGCATCATGCTGTGCAAGAACAAAGTAGGTATTTTGAGAATTGCAATAGAAGCAAACGTTTCCACAAATTCCTTATAGTGTAAAATACTGAACTGGAAAAACTGTCACTAAGTTTATCATTTGTCCTTTTATAATTGTCTTATTTAAAATGCAAAACACTTTAAGAACTGTTTTCCATGTGTTGATTACTTTCTCCATTAGATTATTTTGTTCTATGATGTGATCCAGTGCCCTCTGCTGAAAACTAAGATGTAGTTGCTACTTATTTCATATGCAATGGTAAAAATCATTCACAATAAAATAAATTATAACTACTAAAGGAAATCAATTTTTCTAAGATCTTATGGTATAGATAATATCACAAGTAATGTTGATGCCTTAAAGACTTTTATTAGGAAGGAGGTGGAAATCATCATACAAGAAGCACTTACCTCTATTATCTTACATAATAAAAGGCTAATATGCAAATAGATCAAACGGCAGAACAACCAGTCGCTATGACATGCAGAACATGGCAGGTGTCAGCAGCAGGCGGCAGAGTGTGGAACATGGTGGGCATTGGCCTCAGTAGGACAGTGGAGCAGGTAAGCAGGGGGCACCAGACTGAGGCAGGGAACCAGTTGCTGTCATTGGGGAGAACCTCTGGAAATTCTTTGTTCCCACTTGCCGCGGTCCCACCCCGCACTCACACCTGCTGCCAACACCAGCCCCACTCGTACTCACTGCTGGTACCCAGTGCCAGCCCCAATCACTCAGTGCCATCAACAGGTGCAAGCAGTGGCTCCCAATCACTCCTCAGGGCTTCTCCACCTCCCCCTGCTCCTGAGGGGCAATCAGGATAGCAGTTAACACTTGCACACACCCACTGATGGTGCCAGCCCCACTTGCGCTGGTGGGTGCAAGGAGGGTCAGTGCTGTCAGTGTGTGGGAGTGGCGGTGGTGGGAGCAGAGCTACTGGCAAACAAGGAAGGAGGGTGGGAGGACTGCAATGGAAGGGGCTGGGTAGGGGTGTGGAGGATGGGCTGAGACCCATCCCTGTGCCAACCACAGCCTCATGGCCCACAGTTCTTTTCAAGGTGCATGAATTTCTGCACTGGGCCTCTAAATATAATATATATATATATATATATATATATATATATATATATATATATATATTATTGGTTTTTTTCTCCAAAATCTTTGGTCTCTGTGACTATGTATTATTATCCATCTGTACAAAATTTTCAACTATGTATATTTTTCATGATATACATAACTACAAGTTATCTTTAAATTATCTTACTTACAGAAATTTGTTCTCTTAAGCTCTTATAGTTTTAGTGCCTGTTTTCTGAATCCATTAGCATAAATGTCTTTTTAATGCATTTTTTTCAAATATTTATATATTGAGTGTTTCTATTTTAGTGGTTATTTCATAGTAAACTCTGATGTTCCATCTAGAAAATAGACATGACATGAGCCTAATTTAATTCTGCATCTAATGTCAAAGTGTCTCTAATATTTCATACTATAAAGCAAGGATGCAGTTCATGAATATCTGCCATACCAACTACGTTTTCTTGGAGAAAAATATGAGATAAGTATTACGTTTTAAAAGTTAAACACCCCTTATAAATCATACTATAATACTACAGTATAATGGATACAATTATCCATTTCCCTTGAAAGGGAATGATTCTGCATTGTATTAGATACTATCATGGATTACCAATCCTTGTTTTCGGGTATACTACATTTGTGCTAAACATAAAGGAAGGAAAGTAGAAAATGCACTGATCATATCTGAATGATCCGATTATTCCCTACATGAATCCTAAATAGCTACTATAGGAAAAAAATAGTAAAATATTTGTAATTGAAGTTACTCACCTGGAAAGTACACATACTTCTGATCTATTTAAATATAATGTATAGATTAGAATATTTAAAACATTGTCACATTATTTCCCTGAATGCTAGTTTTAAAAACAGTATTTGTAATTGTAGTCCATTTCTTAAGTATCTTCTTATTGTTCTCTCAAAGTAGAATAATAAAACAATAATGTATTTATTTTTTATTAATAAGATACCACGTATACCTCTATTCATATACCATAATAGCAGTACTTGATGTTACAGGTTATAATCAGGTTCCAAGGTAAAATTTCTCTCCTGAATTTCAACTACTTCCATAATATATGTATAGATATATATTTATAGGTAGAAATAGATATAGGTATAGATTTAGATAGATAAAGATATGGAGAAAATTTACCCACAATTCTAACTTAATAATCTAAGGACACATGTTACTATCTTTGAATTTTCTATTTAATCTGATTGTTAGAGCCATAAGACTGAGATAGTTAAGAAAAAGTTCAGGTGCAGATGGATCCATCCAGGAAAACAGAAAACATCTACATATTTCCACCAAAGAACTTTAGTATAGAAAATTGGTTACATAACTTCCAGAGTATTGAAAGAACAAAAGGGAGATGCTATGATAACTCAGAGATAACAACTGTAGAAATTAGTATACCACACTAAAGAGAATATAGAATGTTTATCTCAATGTCTCAAAAAGTAAAGTACTACATAAATAACCAAAATAATAATTATTTAAATATTGGACTTTACAAAGTTTAAAGGACATTTTCATTTCCCAAACAGATATGTACTGAACAATTAAAGAACCTCACCCATACCACATGTCCCTGGACATAAATGATTAACACTATGCCTTTAATGATACATGCTCTAAATTCTACACAGACTAGTAGAGATAGTAAAAAAGCTATAACACTCACTTTACTTCCTTAGTTGTATATACTGAAAAACCTCAAGAGGCAGTGTAGTATATATCTAATCTAATGAAAGAGTAACATGCTAATTGTGTTACTCCACTACATCCCAAGTCATGCCCACCAGCCAATCAGAGTGACTATATGCAAATTAACCTAACTAAGATGGTGACCTGCAGCCACGAAGCTAGAGCAAGCAGGAGGCTTGGTTTTCCTGGCAATGGAGGAAGCCAAGCTTGCCCCTGCCTAGGCTGGCTGTGGCCTCTGCTCAAGGCAACAAAGTTTCAATTATAGATGATAAATAAACCCCAGATACCTGCTTCTAGCCAGCCTCGCTGGGAGCTTGGACTGCCCAGCCTGCAAACAGCCTTCAGTCCCTCACCCAGGATGGCCCCACCTT
>PVJC01030830.1:10134-21068 GCA_004026665.1 Murina feae
ATATATATATATATATATATATATATATATATATATATATATATATCACATTCAAACGCTGTTAAGTCTCATTGTTTACCCATATCTTCAGCAAAAAATCACTCTGTCATGGTAAACAACCTGCTTCCCTATTTATAGTGGTCTGGCCCTCTAGCAACTTCAGTGTGAAATTACAGCTAATTTGCTTACAAACATCAGGAAGTCATAATAATCTGGCCACTCGGTGTATTATGCTGAACTGAGATTGATCTTCCAGGAATCTAGATAATGAGATTTAATAAAATAGTTGGAGTTGGTACTTGCAAACATTTTAACTCACTATGAGACTGCCTGATCTCATTGACTTGAGTACATAGGCCATAAAATCTGATGCTACTAAACATAAAACATTGCAGCTCCCATTGCTTAGGACTATATGTATATACTAAAAGTTCCACTGATAGCTCAGCTTTCTCCATAGTTTTTCTGGTGTAAGTAATCTGCTACTCAAGATGATTTGCTATCTGTATTATTGAAAGTTAAAATGAATGAACAAGTTGGAGTTCCACATTACACACTGAAAAGTCTCATGATTTTGGTTAAGGTGAGTTGCTGGGATATTCAAGATCAAGATTCTGGACTTGAATGTTTGTCATCTCTTTCCCTGGATGGGTATTCCTGCACTTGGATTCCTGCATTCAAACACCTTTATTTCCAAAATGAATTGCTTTAAACTTTCATTAACACTTTTAAAGGTATTTTCCTGATTCCCTAACATAATATGCCATTTTCTCATCTCCTATTAGATTGTAAATGACAGGTCAGATATTCTCTTGTAAAAATTTAAAACATAGGTGGAATTACAGAACAAGAAGGGGCCTTAAATATTTCCAAAATCCAAATCCAGATGCCATGTGTTGTGGTTAGACCTTGTGAATGCAGGTCTTTAATTGTACTTGTCATTTATCAAAATGAATGTATCTCCTACCAAGCGATCAATAAATTCTGTTGAGGAAATGAGTGAATACATGAATAAAGGTATCAATGAAATAATGAATGCATAAGATATAATATCTTAAATTCACACAAATATGGAAATTCAGTTCCTATAGAGGCAAGATTTGTTGAACCATCTCCTATTGTTACCATTCATGACACTGTCAGCAATTCCTGTATAATCATGTCAACTTTAAAATACATAGCACAGGTTATTTGATCTTAATATCAAAGTAATATTGCCAGTTTCAGATAAGGCAACAAATCTTGAGTTTGATATAAAATACTATACTTTGGACTTCTATAATCCTGAAGCCTGCCTGACTTCTTTTGAGCCTGAGAAATTCTACTGCGTTATGTCAAGGGGATAAAAAAATGGTGTTGTTTCCACTTAAAATATGTTATACACATTCTTTGATACATCATTAAAATAATGACAAAACTATAGAAACTGTTAAATTCTTGGTATAAATATAGGTTACATGAGTGCTTAAAAACTAGGTCTTCTCCTAAGGAGGAATCACTATACCAATTTTCAGCTTAAAAAAAATTCCTAGGAACACAGAGGATAATAATTCACAAAAGTTCAGCCAGATACTGCATTTCATTTCAAGGTATATATTTGGTAATGAAAGAAATGTTTTCTGCCACATTTCTTATAAATAATAGGTGCTCAATATAGTTTGGTTATAAAAAAAAAGAAAATGTTATATTTTCCAGGTTGTTCTTATTAGTATTATATATGCTATATTTTTTAGGTAGTATGTTATATTTTTATAGAGAAAGGCAATATTTAATAAACCTTACTCTATTGGAATAAGTCGATTTTAAATGCTATTATTAGTGGTTTAGTTAAAATTTTTTATTTATTTTTTCAGTAATCATTTTTTAAAAATATATATATATTATTGATTTTTTTACAGAGAGGAAGGGAGAAGGATAGAGAGTTAGAAACATCAATAAGAGAGAAACATTGATCAGCTACCTCCTACACACTCCCTACTGGGTATGTGCCCGCAACCAATGTACATTCCCTTGACCAGAATCGAACCTGGGACCCTTGAGTCTGCAGGCTGATGCTCTATCCACTGAGCCAAACAGTTAGGGCTTCAGTAATCACTTTTAATGCATATTTATAAATTATATATTTTTCTCATGCCTAAGAAAAGTTCAAATTATTCCCAAGAGTGCAGAATGCAAAATGAAAGTCCTGCTCACCTACCACTTCTAAATACATCTTTAATATTAACAATGAGACAGAGGATCACAAAGAAAATGAACTGTCATTTCTAGTTCTTACTGACAATTGCATTCTCGTATTTCCTTTTGTGAACAGGAAAGTACATGGATAGAAAACATACAGTGATTCATGGTCCTGGAAAAGACTGTTGGTACTTTGATGAAGCCACCCCAGTGTCCTCAGGAAATGAGTGTCTTGCCACTCTGTAGTTATTATCATTATAAATTTGGACAGCTTTTAATCTACATTGCCTTCTGATAACAAATATTTTTCCCTTTTTATTGCATTTATTGGGGTGACATTGGTTAACCAAATTATAAAGGTTTCAGGTGCACAATTTTACCATATATCATCTATACATTATGTTGTGTGTTCACCACCCCAAGTCAAGTCTCCTTCCATCATCATTTATCCCCCCTACTTTTAAACTTTTAGCTTTTTACTTCACTTATATAGGAATGCTATAGATTTTTACATTTCTTCCTTACTCTTACATTTAAGACTACGTATTTTTTTCACTGTACAATATCAAAAGGCCATACCCACATTTTAATAGGTGATATTTTCAATATGCTTCTAACTATATTATCATGTACATAAAATATTATTCTTGGTTCTGCAAGGCATTAAAAATATATTATATTTACAATATTATTTTTTATTAACTGAATTGTTCTCAGAGCATATTATCTGTATGGTTCCCAGTTATTTGAAAATTTTGACTCTTCATTTATGGCATACTAATTTCCAATTTTGGTAAATAATCCATGAATGTTTAAGAAGGACATAAATTGTTCAATTTTTTTATTTCATTTTACCTACTTTTTCAAACTTATTAATTTTGTTATATATCCTTATTAATGTGTGCTTTATCTGTCAATTATTTAATAGATATGTTGAAATATCACATGGTGAGGGTAAATTTACCCACCAATACTTATAACGATTTGAATGTTTTTCTAATATATTTTGAGAGTAGGCTATTACAAGCTTAATGTCTAGAAGTAAATTATGTTCATAGAGTCCTGATCTGTTAAATTATAGTTTAACCTTTCTTTAATAGCTTTTGCTATAAAATATATTTTATATTGACATAGTAATATAAATATTATTTGAGTGAATAAAAATTGAAAGTTTTAAGTGCTATCGACTTATTCCCACCTATTTACCTGTTCAAGTCTTATTTAAAGCCTGATTTGGAGAGACTATTCCTGTGTTTTATTAAGAGTAGAAAACAGAACACTTTCTCATCGAAAAATATTATATCCTTAAGTGTCAGACTTTTTTGTATGTTCCACCTTGATATTGCCCAAAGAATATTTATATAGGAAATAACAGAAACAGACACACAGAGACTAAGACACACATAAAACTATGAAAATATCTCAAAAAAAACAAAAAAGGATCCATTCATATTTTGGATTAATATCAGAGAATATTTCACATTTGTGCTCAAATATTTGATATATTTGTATATATTTGGTTATTTGCAGTACCACCTGCGATGGGTTGACTATTTAACATGTATCAGGCACTAAACTGTGCATTGTGTGTGTATAATCTCAATAAGTGTGTACACATGGGAGTTAATTTGATTTAACCTTTGTACCAATTTCCTCATCTTTAAAAGAATACAGTAATATCAATTGGTCAATTGCTTTTTAGTGTTATAAATCTACGGGAGATACACTCTTTTGTGAGTTTTCCTGAGGGGCAGAAGGGAAGCTTTTGTAAATTAAAAAAAAAAAAAAAGAAAATTCCTAAGTCTTGTATCCCTATACTTAATACATTTCAGTCAATAAAAAGAAAAAAGTAAGCTTTCAATAGGTGACTTTTTAATTTAAAAACAAATTGTGCATGCACTCGCATACAGACAGGCTAAGAATTACCTCTCTGAAAATGTTTCTAAGTAATGAGGACAGTGATAAAAGGGCAATTTAATAACAGTAACTGATGGGCTCATTGCTAGAATTTCATTGATATACTTGTCTAAAAAAATAAATTTCCTTGCACACTACTTTGTTTTACTGTATTTATATAATTTTCCTCCTTTCCTAAATATTCTTATATATCAGTAGTTATATGTTCTTTCAAGAAGGGTCATCTGAGTGGAAGTATGAGAAAACCATGCAAAAACGGGCAGGATAGACTGCTAGGCAATAGGAAGGCTGAGGCTCAGACCCACATTCCTGGCCCTTTATTTGGGAACTGGAACACCTAAAATAATAATCTATGGCAGGAGGAGTGGAAAAGGCAGTGGTTCAGGGGGGCACAGTACAATATATTTTATTTTGGAAAGCAAAGCAGGTGAAGAGAGGTAGTATATCATCCCCTAAGAAGCATAAGATCTTAGCTAACAGACTGGGGAAGTTTATGAAAGCTCTCAGTAAGAAGATAGGAAGACAGAGTCAGGGCAATTAAAACAGAGGCTGTCAAAAGCAGGATGAAAAACATAAAGAAAACATATATTTCTTTACATAGTTGGGAAAAGGTATATTCTTCTACAAGGCCATAATTCCCCTGGGGACAGGGTCTTCCTTATTCATTTTCTATTTTCGATCAGTTCTTCTTATTCCTTCTGTTGTTCACCTAAAGGACCTATGAGTGAGTATGTTTTCACAGAATAAATGCCTATTAAATATCTATACAAGATATTTATGACTGGAAGACACTTAGGTAAAGACTATAGAACTACACTCAAAAATTATTTGAAAGGGATGGATATAACTAGGAGAGAGTAACTCTGTAGGGCCATTCTGGCCATACCAATAAAGACAGGGACTATCAGAGGCAATTTGGAATACCTGAAGGTTATGTTTTAAACATTCTGTGTGATCATAGTGTCTCCAGAAATCTTTGTGCAAAGTATAACCTTTGTCTGAGTTTCACTTGTAATTAAGGTTTGTATATTTTCCAGACTCATCAATGAAGAAGGAAAGAACAGTCATCAACTGGTAAAAGCCAGCATACACAGCACACCAGGTTCAAGATTAGTGGTGGCAAAGATAATTAACAGATAATGTCAATGCAGTGAAGTGTTGTCACAGATAATGGCTTCCTGCCGCTCCATAAATATTGAAGTGAAGCCCATTTTTCAAAAACATATATCCAAGTTGAGATGAAAATTATTATCCCATAAAATAATAACCTTTAAACAATCTCCTATTGCAATAATTTACTTCTGATAGATCACAACTTGCTCTAAAAATGCTAGAAAAGTTATTTTATAAGAATGTCATCATTGTGTCCTAACAGTTATTTGTTATCATATTCAATGTTACCGTTATTCAACTTGATCATAATTGGGCTTTTAAATTTTTTTAACCATTTAGAAATATTTATTTTAGTGTATATTCCAGGACAGCTAGTTATCATCTTACTCGTTATACAATTACCTTGTACAAGCTCTATTCGAAATAATGATTAGCACCTGAGTGTCTGAATGGCAGATCATGCCTTCTATTATCAATAAGCATATCTTAATCAATGATATCCCCCCCAAAGAATATATCTTTTCAACTTCCAGATAATCAGAACCCAAAAACCCAAATGACAACAGAGTAATCACATGATGATCCTCATGAATCAATATCAAAGGCTATTGCCAAAATTAGAGACCTTTGTATAACATTTCATCTAAACTTACTTTGTTAAATTCATTTTGTTCCAGTTATCAATTTTATTGTTTCTTAGCTAAAGACGCTCTTTCATATCTTGCTATGCAATAAAGGAAATCATAATGTAATCTTGTAAACATTTTCCCTTTGCCAGTTGGCACAATGTTCAGCCTTGCTAGTGCAGAGTGCTGGAGGGACCCACCAGGAGGAAAGCTGTTTTCTTCCTGGTCTCAGGGTGCTCCTCTTAGTGAAGACCTGCACTGGCCAGCAGCCAGCAGCACTTCGCCTTGGACAGCCTCCCCCAGAAGGCAGCTTCCCAGCTGGTCACCCTTGCAGGACATTACTAGGGAGTTCACAGTGCAGCACCTCAGCAAACACCCCCCGTGGTCTGGGTCACAGCCCTGGAGGGAGGTTCTTCCCTGTTCATGCCTTTCTTGGGTGTTCTGTCCCAGCCAAAAAGACAGGGGCATCTCATATCTGCTCTCCTCGTATTCTTCAGAGTTCTCTTTTCCCCCGTAACCCGTTATAATTAATAATTTCTCATATTAAATTTTCACTGTTAAATGACTCTATGGTTTCTGTCTCTTGATTGGATCCTGACTAGTATACTTTCAGTTCCATCCCACTGGTTTTTGTAAAAAAAAAAATGTAGTGGGTTCTTCACTTTCTTTTTGAGGTGAAATTTACTTAATATAAAATTAACCACTAAAAAGTGTGTAATTCAGTGCATTTGTACATTCCCTGTGTTGTTTCACCACCACCACCTACCTCTAGCTAGTTCCAAGACATTTTCAGAACCCCAGGAGAGCACCCTGTTTTCATTAAGTGGTCGATTCCCATTTCCCCTTTGCCTCAGTTCTTGACCATCACCATCTGCTTTTCATCTTTATAGGTTTTCCTATTCTGGTTATTTCATACAAATGGAAGCATATATTGTAACCTTTTGTGTCTGCCTTCATTCACACAATAATGTTTTCAAGCTTCATCAATATTGTAGTATGCATCAGTACTTCATTCCTTTTCTCTTTGTAATCAATCACTAACTGATGCGTCATATAAGCCTGGGTGTTTATTATCTGTCTCCCCCCAACACACACTGAAATGAGAGAGCCCCATGACAGCAGGGACTCTATCTTGTTCACTGCTGCCTCCCTGACATATGCATGTC
Source organism: Murina feae (assembly GCA_004026665.1). Lineage (NCBI taxonomy): Eukaryota > Metazoa > Chordata > Mammalia > Chiroptera > Vespertilionidae > Murina > Murina feae. Next base: position 17,135 of record PVJC01030830.1, read on the forward strand.
AGTCTTCAAGTAGGGATTTATCCACAGGTTGAAGAAATGAGATTCAACACTGGCTTTAATTACACAGTGCTTTTGATTCAGAGCTTTACAGAAGTAGAAAAAATTAATGTGACTATCCATGTGTCCATAAATTTGATGCTGAATATGTTTTTCTTATTCTCTCCACCAAAGAACTGGTATTAAAGTACAATTATGTCTTGTTCAACCAGAGGTATCCATTAGCAACCTGAATTAAAGTATGAGTAATCAGCAGATGACATGCAAATTACCCCCCTTAAGATTATTGTTTTCTGTTTTTGTAATTATAAAAGTAATATCGCAAAAAGCACAGGCTATGTATTGTTTTGAAAAGATGTTCAAGTAGTGCTTTTCATGAAAAAAATGAAGATTAGTGTTCATGACATACTTTTAACCCACTGGATAATAATATAATAGTTATTGAGAGCTTACTATTTGCCAAGCACTGGATTATATGTGCTACTACATAAATTATCTCATATAATTATTTCTACAACACCATGTCATAAGTACTATACCTACATGTTTCCCAATTATATATCTTTTATGTTTTTCTTTTTTTTTATTGATCCCTTCACCATTACTCCACTACTACTACTAACAATCTGTTCTCTGATCTAAGAGCATTTTTTTTATTTCACATATAAGGGAGATAATATGCCATATGTCTTTCTCTCTGACTTATTTCACTTATTATTCCCTCAAGGCCATTCATGTTGTCATAAATGGCAATATTCCATTCTTTTTTATGGCTGAATAATATTCCATTGTATATATATGGTATATTCTTTACCTATTTACTCACTGACAGGCACTTAGGTTGTTTCCATATCTTGATAGATAATGCTGCAATAAACATGGGGGTGCATATATCTTATCCACTTAGTATTTTCATTTTGTTTGAATAAAAACCCAGAAGCAGAATTGCTCAATTATATGGTAGTTCTGTTTTTAGTTTTTGGAAGAACTTGTGTACTATTTTTCATAGTGACAACACCAATTACAGTCCTACCAATAGTGCACCTGGGTTTCCCTTTTTTACATCCTTGACAGCACATATTATTTCTTGCCCCTTTTATAATAGCCATTTTAACAGGTGTGAGATGATATCTCATTGTAGTTTTGGTTTGTATTTCCCTGATTAGTAATGTTGATATCTTTTCATGTACCTCTTGGCCCTCCATAGGTCTTCTTCAGAAAAATGTTTGCTCAGATCCTCTGCTCATTTTGTAATCAGTTGTGATTATTTTTGCTATTGAGTTGTACTAGTTCTTTATATAATTTGGATATTAGCCCCTTATCAGATTTATGATTTCCAAGTATTTCCTCCCAGTCAGTAGGTTGCCTTTTTATTTTATTGTTGGTTTCCTTTGCTGTGCAGAGGCCTTTTAATTTGATGTTGTCCCACTTACTTTTGCCTTTGGTGTCAAATTTAAAGCATCATTGCCAAAACCTATGTCAAGGGGCTTATCACCTATGTTTTTTCTAGGAGTTTTATAGTTTCAGGTCTTACATTCAAGTCTTTAATCAATTTGGAGCTAATTTTTGTGTATGATATAAGGTAGTGGTCCACTCGTGCACTGCTGGTGGGAATGCAGACTGGTGCAGCCACTATAGAGAACAGTATGGAGTTTCCTCAAAAAACTAAAAATGGAACTCCCATTTGACCCAGTAATCCCACTTCTAGAAATAAATCTCAAGAAATCAGAAATACCAATCAGAAAGGACATATGCACCCCTATATTCATAGCAACACAATTTACAATAGCTAAGATTTGGAAATAGCCTAAGTGCCCATCGGCAGATGAGTGGATCAACACAATGGAATATTACACTGCTATAAAAAAGAAAGAACTCTTTCCATTCACAACAGCATGGATAGACATGGAGAGCATTATGCTAAGTGAAATAAGCTAGTCAGAGAAAGATAAGTATCATATGATCTCACTCATTTGTGGAATATAATGAACATAAATTGATGGACAAAAACAGATCCAGAGACAGAGAAGCATCAAACAGGCCATCAAACTTCAAAGGGAAGCCGGGGCGGGGGAGGGGGGGACTGGAGGGTGGGAGTAGAGGGTAAGAGATCAACTAAAGGACTTGTATGCATGCATATAAGCATAACCAATGGACACAGACACTAGGGCAGTGAGGGCATATGCTAGGGGTTGGGGTGGCCAGAAATAGGTCAATGGGGGGAAAGGGAGGCATTTGTACAACTATATGTAATACTTTAAACAATAAAGAATTTTAAAAAAAGATAGTGGTCCATTTTCATTCTTTTGCATGTAGCTGTCTAGTTGTCCCAGCTTTGCTTATTGAAGAGACTGTCCTCTCCCCATTGTATATTCTTCTCTCCTTGTTATAAATCAATTGATTGGGGCTCTCTATTCTGTTCCATTGATCTATGTATCTGTTGTTATGCCAGTAACATATTGTTTTAATGATCATAGCTCTGTAATATAGTTTAGAATCCGGGTGGCTTCAGATTTGTTCTTCTTTCTCAAAATTGCTTTGGCAATTAGGGGGGAGTTGTGGTTCCAGAAAAAATTAAGATTTGTTCTATTTCTTGGGAAAATGTCATTGTAATTTTAATACAATTGCACTGAATTTGTATATTGCTTTGGGTAATATAGACACTTTAATAATATTTTCCAATCTATAGCATGAAATGTATTTTGACTTGTGTGTTCTTAATTTCTTACATTAATGTCTTTTACTTTTCAATATGCAGGTCTTTCAACTCCTTGATTAAATGTATTGCTTGGTACTTTATCTTTATTTTTTATTTAAGCACTAGAAGCCTGCTGCACAAAATTTGTGCTTGTGTGGGTCCCTACGCCTGGCTGGTGATCAGGGCCGATCCGAGGAGTGACTGGTGGGGTGATTGGGGGGCCCTCACTGGAACCTGCCTTGGCCGGCCTGGCACTGCCTACTTGCTGACCCCATGCCCTACTGCTGCCGCAACTGGCTGGGCAATTGGGGGGCCCCTGCTGGCATCTGCCTTGCTTGGCCTGGGGCCTGTGGGCTGGGGGCAGTTCCTTCTTTGAGTCTCTGATCACTGGTGGTCAGTGCACATCATAGCAACCGGTCATTCTGCCTTTTGGTTGATTTGCATATTAGGCTTTTATTATATAGGATAGTTGGTATATAACTTTATATTAATTTCAGGTGTACAATATAGTGATTTTGACATTTATATTTAGATCATTGATGCATTTTGAGTTTATTATTATATCTAGTATGAAGTAAGAATCATTTTATTCTTTTTCATGTGGATATCCAATTGTGCCACCATCATTGTTTAGAGACCATTATTTTCCCATTGATTGGATTTAGCTCTCTTTTGTTGAAAATCAAGTGGATGAAATATGGGTTTATTTCTGGACTTTCAATTGTATTCCATCTTTCTGTATGTTCTTATGTTGGTACCACACTTTTTTTTTTTTTAATTAACTGCAGCTTTGTATTAACTGCAGCTTTGTATTAAGTTTGAAATAAAAAATGTGAGTTCTCTACTGTTTTATTCTTTTTCATTATTGTTTTGGCTATTCAGAGCTCCTTGAAATTTCATATCAATTTGGGAATTGGCATTTTTAAATCTATAATAAAGAATGTTAGAATTTTGATAGGAACTGCATTAAAACCCTAGTTTTTTTAGGGTAATACTACCTTCTTCATAATATTGTCTCCCAATCTATTAGCACAGGATCTCTTTCCATTTATTTATGTCTTTAAATTCTTTCAGTAATCTAAACTAATAAAAGCGAAATATTAAAATTAACCGTTTCTCCGAGACAGGGTAAGCCACGCCCACCAGCCAATCAGAGCGGCTGTATGCAAATTAGCCCAGCCAACATGGCGGCCGCCACTCACGGACCTGAGTAAACAGCCCTTTCCATTGCGGCAGCAG
>PVJC01030831.1:0-20956 GCA_004026665.1 Murina feae
CCATGATTGTTTTGTTCTGATTAACGAAGGCGCATTCTAACCTGGCTGGGAGTTGCACATGGGTGGGACCTGGGAGCTCACCTGGAAATGCAGCCCATCCTCCCCATCGGGGAGCTTCCTGTTACCATGGAAAGATTAGCCACCTTGGTGCAGAAACCAGAGCCGCCCGCCCTTTGAAGACCCCCAGACTTTGCATACCCGCAGGCTTTGCAAATCTCCAGCCTGCATTACCTGTAAACTGCCCTTTTGCCCTTTTTGCCTACTTCCCCATGTAATCTTTGTCCTTCTACCCAATATAAGCAGCTGGCTTATGGTGGGGGGCAGAGCAGATTTTTGTGGGTGACCTGCTGCTCCCGTATGCTGCCGGCAGGATTGGAATAAACGCTCATATGATTCAACCCTGCCTCTGCTGAATTGGCTCAAGTAGTGACAGGCAGCCCAGACCCACTGATTGTCCGGGTACAAGAGCACTCATATGCCTTTTTAAATGTCATATTCTTACCTGGTTACTATTCAAATGATATCAGAATTGAAGGACACTGTGCAATGTGCTGTTCAGATGGAACAAGCCATCAGTTCGCCATGCTGAGGGGGTCCCACTGAAAAGGAAACCTGACCTGGGGTTACTCCCCACCTCTGCTCACTCACTCTACCTACCATCTGCAGCCCTCATCCTTTTTTGCCCATTCAATATCACAGCTTTGGGAAAATTCTTGATCTTCATTTTGTAGGAAGTGCTAAAATGAAATCAGATTTTACCCGCAAATATTGTGTTTTTACTTATTTGCCAAAGAGAAAATGACATGTATGTTTTAACTCCAAAAGAAACCATATCTACTCTAATAAAAGAGTAATATGCAAATTAACCATCGCCCCAGACACCTAAGCCACGCCCACCAGCCAAGCCGTGCCCACCAGTCAATCAGAGCGACTGTATGCAAATTAACCCATCAAAGATGGCAGTTAATTTGCATACACAGAAGGGCAAAGACTAAAGACAGTGTAGAAGGAAGCCAAGTGCTGCAAAAGGGAGCCAAGTGGTGGAGAAGGAACAGAGCTGAGGCAGCGGAGACAGTGAAGAAGGGAGGGAGAAGGGGGGGGAAGCAGGGGGAGCCGAGGTGGCAGAGACAGGAGTTGAGGTGGCAGAGACGGGAGTTGAGGTGGCAGAGACGGGAGCCGAGGTGGGCTTCGCTCCCTTCTGTGCTTTGCTCTGGCTCAGGAAGCCCTATTCTTGCAGGAATCTTCCTGCAATGGGCTACTAGTATTATATATTTCAAGTTGTAACTGAACAATGAATGATGGATCATCCAATATCAACTAGTTTCCTCTAAGGCCCGGATATCTGGAAGAGATCTTGAAGGTAGAATTCACACTCCAGAGAAACAGAACCAGTAGGATATACAGATGCACGTAAGAGGAGACTCACTACAGGAATTAGCTCATGTGCTTATGGAATCTGAAAAGTCCTCCTTCCTCTGCCTTTTTGTTCTATTCTGGCCCCGGTAGCTTGCATGATACCTGCCCACATTGATGAGGCTGATCTTCTTGACTTGGTCTATTGATTTCAATGCTAATCTCTTCCAGAAACACCCTCACAGACACAGCCCAAAAGAAGGCTTTATCAGCTATCTGGTCACCCCATGGCCTAGTCAGGTTGACACATAAAATTAACCACCACAGTCCAATACCTTATAGAGAAACAAGGACAGTCGATGATCATGCAGTTACTCAATGATGAAAGCAAGACCAGAAAGAGCTGGCCCAGCACCTCACAGCCCTCACTGTCCATCAGAATGACCACAGCCTAGAGGGGTGAGGACTTTACTTTACATATTGAAGCCTGGGCCCCCCCTCCGGTGAATGTGGGGTGAGGCGCCAAGCTTTGGTACTTTGCAGCCTCTGGTGCAGCCAGCATGGAGAACCTTGGGTCCAAACCAGAGCTCCTCCAGACAGCTTATCTTCAGACAGTCAGCATCATCATCATAGCCATGCCTAGGAAAATGGGAGTTCCTGATTGCGCCCCCCCCCACCGCCCCCTGCAACAAAGTAACAGAATTCCAATCTCTGGGGCCTAGAGGACAGGAATCTGTGCATTCTAAGCGCTCTCTGAAATACATAGGCCCAATACACCACAGGCTGGACAAAAGGAAAGAACTACAGCCTTAACCAGTTCGGTTCAACCTATAGACTGAAGGGTCCTGGGTTCGATTCCGGTCAAGGGCATGTACCTTGGTTGTGGGTACATCCTCAGTAGGGGGTGTGCAGGAGGCAGCTGATTGATGTTTCTCTCTCATCGATGTTTCTAACTCTCTATCCCTCTCCCTTCCTCTCTGTAAAAAAAAAATCCATAAAATATTTTTTTTTTAAAAAAAAAAGGAAAGAACTACACAAGGAACATCAGATTTGGAGGCAGCTATGACTAGTAATCTCAATTTCGCCTCTTAAAAGTGATGGGCCCCATTTAAGTGTCACTTTATTAATCTCCTGTAGCATTAGTTTATCTCTAAAAAGGGATAATGGGCCCTAGCCAGTTTGGCTCCGTGGATAGAGCATCGACCTGCGGACTGAAGGGTCCTAGGTTAGATTCCCGTCAAGGGCACATGCCCAGGTTGTGGGCTTGATCTCCAGTAGGGGGTGTGCAGGAGGCAGCTGATCCATGATTCTCTCTCATCGCTGATGTTTCTCTCTCCTTCTCCCTTCCTCTCTGAAATCAATAAACGTATTAAAAAATAAAATGGGATAATGGTAATGAGCTCAGAATGAAATGAAAGAGTACAAAGTAATAACCCCACCGCACCCAGTGCCAGGCCTGGGCACAGCTGGTGATTCATACACTCCCCTCCCCATTTTGCTATTGTATGAGGGGGTCTTTTTTTTGTAATCTTATTAATTTTGCTATACATATCAGAAAATAAGCAATTTGCTGTCACATTCTACAACTGTCATTGGACAAGAGGATTTTAAAGCGCTAAAAATTGACACATAAAAATTGACAAGAACTGATGGAGCATTTTCAAATGGCCTGTTAAACCACAGGAAATCCTCACGCACAGTTCTATGTCTTGTTTTGTCATTATGGATATATAGGATTCTTTTCTCTGTGGGTTAAGACAAGTTCACTAGCTTGTCAGGGCACTGGACTCATTTGTCACATGGCTTTCGTGTCCTTAGAGGAATCTGAGCTTTGATATTTCTTACATGTGCTATTATCTCAGCAAGCCATTGACTCTCTAACCTAAAAGAGCAGTCGTTTAGATGGGGGGCGGGGAGGGACCCTCTCCTGTTGGAGCAGGCGTTTTGGGGGAACACAGGCAGGCTTAGGGATTTTTTAGAATTGGGGTCCGTGGAAAAGCGCCAGGCTGCAGACTGGGAGAAGGTACATTTTCATAACTCCAGGAAGCCAGGTGCGCGAACATCTCCATAAGACAAGGGAACTGGAAGTAGCCAGGAAAGGTCTACATTTACAAAATAAAGAGAAGGAAGCCCTTCATTCAGAAGGAGAAGAAAGCCCAGAGGGAAGGAGGGGGGAGAACCTCCCAAGTGAGGTTCAATGTTTGAGCCCAGCTCGAAGAGGAATAGTGACCAATCAGAGGGGATATCAGGCCCCAGGGCCGGGGCTGGGGTCGGGGCTGCAACGAGGTACCTGCCCTTGACTGAAATCGAATTCAGCCCACTGAGCCAAACTGGCTAGGGGTCACCTATTCTCTGGCCAAATCTGGCTGTGGTACCAATTTGGCTCATTTCAGCTAGTTCCTCTTGTTTCAATATCTCCTGGCTCAGCAGCACTCCATCTGTAAAGCAACGGGACTGTTCTCAAGAGGATGTGTCCACGTGTCCACAGGAATTTCCGCTGGCTACAGTCCATCCCAGATGTCTACTCCAGTCTGTTTTTAAAAATATATTTATGTTTTATTGATTTCTGAGAGGAAGGGAGAGGGAGAGAGAGACAGCAACATCAATGATGGGAGAGAATCACTGATCAGCTGCCTCCTGCACGCCACACACTGGGGATCAAGCCCACAACTCGGAGCATGTGCCCTGACTGGGAATAGAACTGTGATCTCCTGGTTCACAGGTCAAGGCTCAACCACTGAGCCACACTGGCTAACTGGTCTGCTTTCTTGGCCATGCCTCTTCATCCCCTACCTACTCAGCTGGGCCAGATAGTAAAATTTTAAATAAAAGGTTAGCAACTCAAGCATAGCAACACATAAAAAGTATATATGCTCCAACCAAGTAGGATTTATTCTAGGAATGCAAGAGCTAACAAAACTAATAAATACAACAAGAAATGAAGGAAAAAATGAGTAAATATAAAAGTAAGATGTTCAGGGACAGCAGAGTAGAGCAGCGTCTCTCTTTCCAAAGCCCAATTCTAAAACATGACAACTGCCAGGAACAACCATTTCAAGGCTCTCCGCATAAACCAAAGGCAGACAACAAATTGAGATGCATTTATTCATGAAAAACTGGTGAACATTGAGTAAAAGAGCGAATCCGTGGCATTCCTGCCTGGAACTGATCACACACACACACACACACACACACACACACACACACACCCATCCACTCACCCGGATTAATCAGCAAAGTAGTGAGATTTTGCAGAACACTTGCTACTAGAGGGAGGGACCTTGGTCTGCATACGTGTGACTCGTGGTATTGTCATTAAAAAGTTACAAATTCTGTAGGACACAAAAGGCCATCGCTCTGTTAGCCTGAGGTTGTATCCCTTGGGGGTGAGTGGCAGACCAGCTGTAAAGCCAGAAATCCAACAGGGACCTCCTGAACATGACAGCCCGTAAGAGGCTAGGAGCGCCCTCCACACAGTCTTGGCTAGCTGGGAGGCTGTGTGGAGGCACAGGGCAGTGGGCCTGTTCTCCTAAAACACCATTCCAACCTGGAAAGAATTTCTGTGAGTTTATCTCAGCCAAACTGTCAATTGCCCGGAAGCAGAATCTCAACGAATGGGGACAGTGCTCTGGAGAACGGCAGTTTTTCACCTTGTTTTATACATGGCAGTCAAAGGAGGAGACGGAAGTGGGTTACATGAATCCATTGGTGGTAGATTAGGGAGGCGGGAGAAACCAAAGTGTGTGTGGGAGAACCTCTGGGATTGGATAAAAAGTAAAATGATAGACAAACACTTCTTTCAGGGTAGTTAACAGCCAGCAATGAACATGGTAACTAACAATGCAGGAGTCTGTGGTCTCTGTCCCGGTGTCCAGGCTCGTTTGGTTGTGCCCTAAGGGGTTCAGAAAAAGGGAAGTTACAAGTTACCCCGACATTCCTCAGGTATGTTATCTTAGATGCAAAAAGACAGGCTCAGTAAAGATCAAAGTTGAGCTTTGTCAAGGAAGAGACAGGCCTCAGACATGACTACCCACCAGACCCTGTTTTTTATTTATTTTTTATTTTATTTATTTAAACATATGTTATTGCTTTGAGAGAGAGCGAGAGAGAGAAACATCAATGATGGGAGAGAATTGTGGATCGGCTGCTTCCTGCACGCCCCCCACTGGGGATCGAACCTGCAACCCAGGCACGTGCCCTTGGCCAGATCTGAATCTGGGACCCTTCAGTCCGCAGGCCGCCGCTCTATCCACTGAGCCAAACCAGCCAGAGCTACATTGCTTTTTAATGAAAGGTTTTTCATTTCCGACCATCCTGTGTGGTTACTTGGGGTGAACTGAGCTTGAAGGCCACCACGCAGGCCCTCCCCGAGTTAGTCAGGTCAGCACGCAGCCCTGTTTTTGCCCACAGACCCAAGCTCTCCACACATCTCTGGGTGGCCGGGCGGCTGCCTACACATGCAGGAAGGGCCCGGAGGACTGTGTGCCAAGAATCCCAGAGGATGGAAATCTGCCTCAACTTTGAACGTGCTTACACACCCACACGGATCCATCAGCAGCGAGTAGAATCCTCGCTGGCATAAGTTGTTCTAGCACCATTTCTATCTAATCACAGAAAACTAAGCTATACAGATACATAGGAAGCCAGGTTAAAAATAGAAATAAGATAAAAACCAGAACAGCAGAGATGTCACGGTCCCTAGCATGGGGAGTGAGGGAGCAGGGGAAAGTTTCCACCGATCAAAGCAAAGTAAGTTGCTAAACGAAATTAAAGCAAAAGCAAAAAGAAAAATCAGCAAAAACAACAACGCTGAGAGGAAAAAATGCAGAGCCCGCAATTTCTACAATATGTTATCTAAAACATCAAGCTTTCCATTCCGTTTTCAACAACAACAACAAAATGAGACATGCGGAGAAACTAGAACGCATCGCCCCTGCCAAGGAAAAGGAATGGGAGGAGGAAAGGACACTTGAGGGGCCCAGATACTGTGCGCAGAAGAGCCTGCAGAGCCGTTATCAATACATTCAATGAATTAAGTGAAACCATGTTTATTTAAGTATTAAAGAAAAAGGCAATGGGATTGATTAAAGAAGTTGGAAGTATCAATATAGCCACGGAAAGTATATGAAAAATAACCAAAGGAAAACTCTGCAGTTGAAAACTAAAATAATAAATTCACCAGATGGGCTTAGCAACAGACTCAAGATAGCAGAAGTAATCATCAGGAAATTTGAAAATAGATTAATAGAATTATCTAGTCTGAATAATAGGAAAAAGTAAAAGAAAAACTAGCAGAGACTCAGAGACTTATAGGATAATATTATGTACCAACTTGCATGTAACAGGAGTGTCAGGAGAAGAGAGATAAATAGAGAGAACATTTGAAGTAATTGTTACAACCATCCCAAATTTGATAATACACATTCATCTACAGTCTCAAGAAGTGCAATAAATCACAAAGAGAACTGTATCTGGACACACCATAGTCAAACTGTTAAAAGCCATAGAAAAAGAAAAATCTTGAAAGTAGCAAGAGAAAAACATACATATATATCTATATATCTATATATATCTATCTATATATAGTTTATTTTCTTCATTATCTATATATATAGATATATAGATATATGGATATATAGTATATTTTAAAAGCTGTCTTATTATAAATAATGAAAGCCAGAAGTCAGTAAAATGATAATTTAAAATGCCAAAAGAAAAAGAAAACTGTCAATCAAGAATTGAAATCCAGCAAAACTAACGTTGGAAATGAGAGGGAACTCAACACTGATTGCACATTCTAGAAAAGGCAAGACTATAGGAACAGAATGAAAGCCAGTGTTTGCCAGGATCAGGAGATTTGGGGAGAGGATTAACTGCAGTTGAACTTTTTGGACAGATATAAATACTCTATATCTTTATTTTTGTGAACACTACACAATTGTACATGAAATTTACAAATAAAATTGGTGCATTTTATTGTTTGTAAATTACATCTCAATAAAACGTGTTTGTTCGGTTTGTTTGTGTTTATTATTATTATTATTATTATTATTATTATTATTATCTTCTCTTCAGAGGTTTTGTCTGCCTCACACAGCCTCAGGTTTTGCTCTAATAACTTTTAGTTCACATTTGTGTTGTTACATTTGATTCACTGTATCTGAATTATCTACTGAAAGCCAATCTCTCCCACTTGTTTCTATGATCCTTTAGGACACGTATTTTCAGCCATAATACTCCCAATATGAAAAGTAGGCTTTGAAATATCCGTGTTCTAAAACTAGGGTGCAAGCCTGAGCTAATTCAAGGCTCTTTCTAAGAGACAAAGCTTGCTTCTCAAAGTGAGGTATGTGGATGATTTGCCTCAAAAATACAACAGAAGCTGAGGCAATAAGGAATGTTTCTTACTGACAAATAGAATTATTAAAAAATGTAAAAAATGAATATATTTTATTATCTTAAAATAAAAGCAGGTAGGGAATTCATGGTCTGATGCCTTAGATCAACAAAATCACCAATGTCTCGGGATCATTATCTTCCCACTTTGCCATCTTCGGCATTTTACCTTAGTTTATAACCTCATGCTTGCAAAACGAATGCTGCAAATCCAGACATCACATATTTTTTCTTTTGTAAACTGTATTATTGAAAGTATTACAAATGGCTCCCGCCCCCTTCCAGCATTATTATTTGTCTACGGGGAGTATTGTATATATGCACATCAATTCTTTGTTTAACCTCTTCCTGTTCCCTCCCCCCCCCAATATGTTAGTCTGTTGCATGTTTCATTAGGTTTGTTCATCAGTTTATTTTCTTCATTAGATTCCACATATAAGTGAGATCATGTGATACTTGTCATTCTCTGACTGGCTTATTTCGCTTAGCATAAGCACATTCAAGGTAGGAAGCAGGGAGAAAGTGCAGTGCAGAAAGGATCTCCTTCCAAACTCTCCCTTTTGTCAGGCAGTAAACTCTCTCCTGGTTATCCCTCAGAAGTCTCACCCCTATGTGTCATTGGCCAAAAGTCACCTAATTTGCAAGAGGAGTATTTGCCCAAGGGAAATGCACGCCATAGGATTTAGAACACCAGTTCAGACATCCCCTAGGGTTGTGCACATTGCCAACTAAATAAAACTGAGTTCCCGGTGGCAAGGAAAAGGGGAATGTTATTATGGATACAACTAATTTTGTCTACCACAGAAAGTAATAGAAAAAAACACACTATTTGAGGAGCTACTTCCATTGTCATCCAAAATAGATTTTTCCCCCTCTACATTTCAATAATCCTATTGTATCTTTAAAAATAAACATCATAAAAGCTCAAGAGCTATGGGGACAAAGTGAAGACTTCAGAGTAGGAACATCAAAGTGAGAACACCAATCAACGGATCAATGACTCAGTCCTCGTAAGGTCACCCTTGATATTCCCAAAAGGTGGCTGATGAGTATTGACCTCCCAAGGGTCTTGGAGGTCAAGGCTGATGTAGTCAATTCTGACTTGTTTCCTGAGAAAAGTGAAAGTGAGGACCAAGACAGGAAGTTCGATATTGGTTTCCGCTAATTGTGTAAAAGCCACTCAACTCAATGTGGATAGGACAAAAGTGAGTGTTAAATTTAAAACCCAAATCAAGCTCCTGCCTTCCTTGAAGCCAACTTCTTAAGTGTTCCTTGCCCTTCAACCAAAAAGGTCAAGAATCAACAGGAATTGATGAAACACAATGTACGCTCTCCTTAGCCTAGAGCTTGGTGGCTAAGCCTCTTAATTACTTGGGTGAGGCAACACCTGATGAAGTCTACCTTTCATGATGAAGACTATGCCTGGTTTTTCTTGAAACAGACACTATAAAAAAATAAAAGTGATGCCGACATAAACCAAATGCCAACTATTTGTACCCACTCACTTGCAAGAGAAAGACAGAGAAGATAAATGTGACCATTTCAAAATTGAGAATGTTTGCACAAAATCCTGGTGTTTCACTTAATATTGTCAAAATTAGACTCAAAACAGCAGGACACGTTAAAATTGAAATAGCACAGCATTTCAAATAACATTAATTTGTAAAAGACAAGCTGGAGAGCTACAAAGAGAAATTTCTATAGCATTTTGGCTGGAGAACACAGAATCTAAATGTACAGCTATGGTTTGAGTATTGGGTTTCTGATATAATTTAATGACTTTTAAATTTGTAATTTAAAAATGCCTTGACTTCAAACCCGAAAGCATGGAATTTAAAAGATGGAATTTGAACAAAATGGAACTGTGATTTGGGCTTAAGCTGGAGAAGACAAATTAGGATTGTAAAGAACCAAGGATGGGTTTCCACGGGGTTTATTAATTAGCCTCATTATTCGATAGATACACTGAATACCTTGATGTCCTGGGTCAAGGAATTTAGACTATACATAGATGGGGTTTGCTTTAATTTGCTCTTCAACCAAAGTTTGATTCTCTTTTCTTCAATAAGAGTGTCATATTAGCATAAATATTAAAATTGAAAATATTACGGTTTAGAACATGAAGGCACTATATTCCATTTTGGAGTTGAAGCTATGCTCAATACTGACATATGAACACACACCACCAATCTTTCCCAGCATTTTTCATTTACTAGATCGCTTTGGACAATGACCAGTGGGAGATTAGACTCTTAATCACACTCCAAGACTGTAAACAAAATGAAAAATGGCAGCTGTGTCCTCCTCAATGCTACTTTGTTCTTCCAGAAATTTCTCTTCCTCAGTTTCTTCTGTAGGCCTCTAAGAATCCCCTGCTTAGCAATTACATTCTTCCAATTATTCAGGCCCCAAACCTTGGCGTTATCCTTGACCCACACCAGATGTGGGTGCCATCAGCAAATCCTGTTAGCCCGTTAGCCCGATATTTCCAACTTATCCAGAATCTGCGCATCTTCCCCTCGCTCCACAGCCAGCCCAGTGGGGCAGCCTCCTGCGTCACTCCCCTGGCTCACTGTGATAATCGCCTCACCTGTCTCCTGGCCATCACCTGTGCTCCTCGCTCAATCATTCATTTTCCTTCTGGAAATCCTACCTCATAGTGGGTGTGAGGGGCAGGGAAGAGGCCACCACCATTTCCATTCGGGTTCTAGTCTAAGAGATGGTTTCCATGCCAAGTGTAGCAGCCACAGAGCAGATTCCTAGTAACTCCATTTCTCGGAGGTGAGAGTTAAAGAACAGATCTCATGGACAGGCCGTTCAACAGTCTGTCAAATTATTACGTCTTTCATATCGGACTGCTCACAACTGAATGAAAAAGCGGAAGAGAAACGAGGAACTCGACTCCTAACAGACCTGGAAAAAATGGATCTAACCAAAATTGTTTCGAAGCTTGGCACCTGAATCACAAAAAAGATTTTTCCAAAGACCAGGCAGTTGAATAGTCCTTTACTACCCAATACTTTTACATTATTTGGGGGCTGTAGTGATAGCAGAAAACGATTCAGGGAAGAATGTTGCAAATAAGAAATTGATGGGAAGGAAGGAATATTGTCCATTTGGGTTTGTGCTCTTTATTGGCCCTATAAAGTGACTCAGAAGCCAACACAAAAATTATTTTACGTAATGGTCCATTTAAGTGAATGTGCACTTCTGTTCAAAACTACTCATAAAAACAAAAGTATTATTGGGTAACTCAGTGACCATGGCTAAATAATCATTAGTGTCTGTCATTTCAACCTTAATCCTTGGCTCTCGTGAGAAGAGGAGGATGTCAATAGACTGACAATAAAAACAAACAAACAAATATGGGCCCGACCAGCATGGCTCAGTGGTTGGGCACCAACCTGTGAACCAGGAGGTCAAGGTTTGATTCCTGGTCGGGGCGCATGCCCGGGTTGCAAGATCCATCCCCAGTGGGGAGCATGCAGGAGGCAGCTGATCAAAGATTTCCTCTCATCAGTGATGTTTCTCTCTCTCTCCCTTTCCCTTCCTCTCTGAAATCAATAAAAATATATATTGAAAAACAAAAACCAAATACATAAAAGGGGAGGTTGGCAGCACAGTGTCAGCTTGTAAAAGAGTCACCATCACCCTCGAGTCACAGCAAGTGAAAATAAGATTAGGATCGATGCGGGTTTTAGTCAACAATAAACTCTTAAGCCATTTTCTTCTGCACTAACACAGTTTTCTGCAACATCCCTCTTGGTACAGTCACCAGCCACATCCTGAAAGGAAGTAGGTCCATTCTCAATGACGCACGTGCATTTCAGGCATTAGAAATCAGGGTGCCGCGGACAGGAATGTAGAACCTACCGCCATCAGCTGCCAACATCACACAAAATGCCCTTTGAATTTAGAGTTCAGACTTCCCGCAATTCTCCATGTCTCTTCAAATTTTCTTTGATGGAAAAGCCATTTTGTAGTTTTTATGAAGCTATTACATAAAAACAGGTCTGCCATTAAGAAGTTAGGTATTATGTTCACTGCAGAGTGGACGGGGTTGTCGAACAACCTTTACACCCTTGCTCAGAGCAGCCTTTCCCCTCAAAGGCAATGCCATCTTTCCATGTACTCGGGCTTCAACCTTGGAGACAGCCTTCACTCACTCACTGACATTCTCACAGTTTAGATCACATCAGGTTGGGCAGGAAATCCTCTTGGCTCCACTTCCAAAGAATGTCCAGAATCTGCCTGCTGCTTCTTCCGACCTCCGGAGCTTCCATTCTGTCTGACTCTCCCACAGTCTCTCACCTGGAAAAGGTGA
Source organism: Murina feae (assembly GCA_004026665.1). Lineage (NCBI taxonomy): Eukaryota > Metazoa > Chordata > Mammalia > Chiroptera > Vespertilionidae > Murina > Murina feae. The sequence goes on from PVJC01030831.1 coordinate 12,074, forward strand.
CGGCGCATGTCTGAGGCTCCTCCCAGGGAGGCTGATGCGCTGGTCCAGGGACCACACTTGGGTAGTAAGGCTCTGGAGTGTATTTCAGATGAAAGGATATTTAAAAGGAGAAGAGACAGAAAAAGAGAAGGGTATCCTTGGCTGTGAATCACAGGGTATAGAGCCATCCACACGCAACACATCTGAGAAGACATTGGGAACAGACCACTTGAGTGGAGTCTCCTGCCTGCCAGCCCTTGCCCCTTAAAGTCCATTCTGAACACAGCAGTCAGGTCACGCTGCTCTCTGCCTAAAATTCACAGGTGGCCTAGCTGGTCTGGCTGAGTGGCTAGAGCCTCAGCCTATCCACTGAGCCAAACTGGCTAGGGCTCATTGGTTCCCTCTTGTATGTGCCCTGATTGGGATCGAACCAGCAACCTTGGCACATCAGGACAGTGCTCTAACCAAATGAACTACTCGGCCAGGGCCAGCATCTACATTTTAACAAGATGCCCAGGCGACTGGGGGCACCTTCCAGTTCACGAAGCACCTGTTTAAATGCCCTATAGGGAACAGCTCAGTAGCCCTGCTGTGTCAGGGCTCAGCCCGAGCACACTTCACTTACTGCTGGTCACTAGACATGAACTAAGCAAGGACTGTATCACCTTGGCCCCTTTACAAGCGCCAGCTTGGCACCAGGTGGTGGAAAGATAAGGAAGGAACGCTGCAGGGGAAAGCAACTAATAGAGCCTCTTTTGAATTCTCTTCTTACAAATCCACATGCCTCTGAGATTCAGGAAAGCTAACTGGGTTATAGACCACGCTAGCCTACAGAGCTCAGGAGGGTGTCTGTGCAATTACACAGGGGAAGCCATTTAGAGCTCAATGGCCAGAAGCCTACAACTGAGAAATCGCATCAAAGAACATCAATAAGGGACAGATCCTTTCAAGGGAAGGAGCCTTGAGCTCTTATAAATCCTCTAATGTGGAAGGGTAGCTTGATTAGAGGGGACAAAAACACTGAGAAAGACATTCAGGTGCAAATATAAATAGTGACTTTTAAAATGTCTATAGCCCAGCCAGCGTGGCTCAATGGTTGAGCGTCGACCTATGAACCAGGAAGTCACGGTTCAATTTCCGGTCAGGGCACATGCCTGGGTTGCGGGCTCAATCCCCAGTGTGGGGCGTGCAGGAGGCAGCTGATCAGTGGTTCTCTCTCATCACTGATGCTTCTCTCTCTCTTCATCTCTGAAATTAGTAAAAATATATTTTTTTTAAAAAAATAAACAGTGTTTTTGGAATCTGTGGTACAGTAGGAGCAAGAATCATCTTGTCCAAAACAACATCAGGGAATCTCTCTGGTCCTCTGAGTTTTCATTTCTTGGGCTGTAGTTGAGCCTAGCCAAGATGACACAGTGAACACCATCACAGGTGAAATACCTTACCATACCTCGTTCACTGAGGACAGTACCTTGCTCATAGTTAGCACTCAATAAGTGTGATTACAGTCCTTATCAAAGCCATAATAGTTTATTTAGCCAAAGATTTTCATTCAAAAGTGCTTGTGCATATAATGCATTTTGATTTGATCGAGTCTCAGTTTCAAGTTTAAATATATTTTATTGATTTTTCACAGAGAGGAAGAGAGAGGGACAGAGAGTTAGAAACATCGATGAGAGAGAAACATCCATCAGCTGCCTCCTGCACACTTCTCACAGGGGATGTGCCCGCAACTAAGGTACATGCCCTTGACCGGAATGGAACCCGGGACCCTTGAGTCCACAGGCTGACGCTCCATCCACTGAGCCAAACCGGTTAGGGCTCAAGTTTACATTAACTTACATTGTAGACAAAACATATTTTCATCCCTAGCCAAACATAGATTATTTGTCAACAAAATGTCACACATAACTTGACAGGCAGTAAGAAATCTGAATGAAACCTTTAAGAACTCAGGGAAAACATACAAAACAAAATGCAGGCTCAAGCACCTACACAGGAGGCAGCTCCCAACAGCAGTGCCCTTCAGAATCGGAATTAACTTGAAACTTTGGCTCGACTCCTGGCCAGGATTCCTCCAGACTGTCAAGGTCACAGAAAACAAGGAAAGACAGGGAAACAGTCACAGCCCAGAATAGTCTAGGGAGACAAGACAATGAAATTCAGTGTGGTACCCCGGATGACATACTCGAACAAAAAGTGAATGGTAGAAAACCTGGTGAAATCTAAATCAAGTCTGGAGTTTAATTCCTAGAAATATACCAACGTATCAAGAAAATGTAAGATGTTAACAATGGGAGGAAGTGGGTGAGGGCTCCGGGGGGACTATCTGGGCTATCTTTGCAAACGTTTTGTAAATCTGAAATTACTCTAAAGTCACCAGGGCTACTTATTTAATAGCACAGTAAACAAACAAACCTGGAAGAACCTTCGGGAATTCTGCTCCAGTTTCTGAGATCCAGAGGCGTGTACACTGAGAAAGCTCTCATGGATTCTGAAGCTAGTTCCAGGATTGAGACACACCCCAGCTTTGTTTCTGAAACATACTATATCCCCACTTCCTGCTATAAAAACATCCCTTCAAACAACACAAGAGACCAGAGGGGCAAGAGAGCAACCTATGCCCAGCCTGTTGGGCTTCCCCAGTCTCTGACCCAAAGCAGCGGAGCCCTAGGAAATACAAGATTAGTCTTCTTTCATTCTCTCATGAAAGAAGAATCCCCTCAGTCTCACCCGAGGATGTTTTCATTGATTTTTAGAGAGAACGGGAGAGGGAGACAGAGAGAAACAATGATGTCACACATCGATTGGCTGTCTCCCGAGCACATCCCAACCAGGGCCAGGGAACCTGCAACCAAGGTACGTGCCCTTGATGGGAATTGAACCTGGGACCCTTCATTCCATGGGCTGACGCTCTATCCACTGAGCCAAACTGCTCAGGGTCATCTCAGGACTCAATTACTGACCAGAGTAACGCCATTCTCCGCACAATGGATGTTTATGCAGTGATGCGCGTGCCTCTGGCTGGATCCGGGTGTGCATGTGTTCTTTGCTCATCCTTCTTCCTTCCAACACATGCAGAAGCCAAAGGGCAGGTCGTTGTTAGAGCCACAAGGCCTCCATCAGGCCAAGACCAAGAGGAGTTCCACTCCAGCTCACCCACTCGAGGGGACTGTGGCGGGCTGTCCTGGAGCCTGGTCTGAGTTACAGCAAAAGCAAGGGCACTGTTGAAAGACCATCTTTAGAGCAGAAAGGCTGCACTGTTTCACTTGGCAAAGACCTTGGGCCTCTCTCCAGGTCATTCTTTCCTGCTCTACTGTAAACATAAAAGCAATGCATTTAGATATGCTCTGAGGCAGGATTTTTACACCAAAGCCAAAATAAGAACGAGAAAGAGAGAGAGAGAGAGAGAGAGAGAGAGAGAGAGAGAGAATGAATTAGCCAGCTCCAGAAAAAAAAGGCAGTATCATTTCTGACCAACTGAGCAGCATTTGAAAAATCTATCTCCATAACATATATACACACCTCCTCTATACACACACACAATCACACACACACACAATTACACACACACACATAAACACATACATGTAAGTGCTAAACTCTACACCTAAAGCCACCGGGTCCTCTGCTCAAGCACAAAGATAACGGTTAGAGTATTAGAGAATGTGTTCATGAATTCATTGATCAAATCTTGAGTACCTACTATGAGCCAGGAACCATTCTGGGAGTTGGGAATGCAACAGTAGAAAAGACGCAATTACTACCCTCATGAAAACATTAACATTATTAAATCACATGTATCATATATGTATTAAAGTCAGTCATTGGGCTATGTAATAATCCCTTTACATGCATGTTACCACTTATTCCTCACAACAGCCATACAAGGAGATAAAATGATCACTTCCAGGTTGCAGATGAGAACCTAAGGCTTCTGGAGATCAAGTAATTCACCCAAAGAAAGTGATGGCGCCGAGAGTTTCCTCCAGAGGGGATAGCTAATGGCGGAATCTGAGGCAGCTAATCCGGTACATCCAGGGCTAAGTGTCAACTGCCCACTTACCCGGGGCTGGCCTTCAGTGCTGACGGGGCCAAAGCAAACATGCATCTTGTTCTCTCTATTCCAGTGTGGAGGGTTCTGGAGCTTTCTTTCTTGCCCTCCCACCCCACCCCCCAATTCCCATGGCTTCTGGCTCTAGGAAGAGGAATGCCCTTGCTTGCACTTGCTCCTCTCACTTCATCCTTTCCTCTCACTCCTGGGAAGATAACAAACAGCTTTCCACCCCATGCCTAGCTGTGGGAAGGGAGCGCCCTCCTCCCCCCAACCTCCCAACCCCCCTACCCCCACCCAGGCAATGAGCTTCATCCACATGCTGCCTGTTTGTGCAGCTCCAGGTCTGGCGCTGGCTCCCAGTGAGAACCCACAGGGCACTCTCTGCTCCGGACCCAAGGAGTGGAAGGGAGATGCGTCCAGAAGGAAAAGCAGAGAAAACGTTGGGCTGCTCTCTCCGGGCAACAGCCCTGAAGACACCTCAAGAGGCAGCTACCCAACTGGCAAGGCCTGTGTCAGGCAGCTGTGTGCCCAGGAACAGGGTGCAGTGCACAACACAGCGGAGCAGGGCCATGCCATCTGCCACATGCCCATGCCAGCCTCACCACTTCAGCAAGGTAGGAGGGAAGCATCAGGAAAAGAGGGACGGCTCCCCAAGCCAGCCGCATGCAGGGGCTCCCCTCTAACCATCTCTCCCTCACATTAGATGCCTTCACTGCTGCCATATGGCAGCTGCCAGTGCATATGGTCCCATCATTAGGAGTATGGAGATTGGAGTCAGAAAACCCTAGGTTTGAATTCTGGTCCATGTATGATTGTAGGTTGCTGAGCCTCAGTGTCCTATTTTGTAAAATGGAAATTCCAACCCCAGCTGACTTGGCTCAGTGGATAGAGCATCAGCCTGGGGACTAAAGGGTCATGGGCTCATGCCCGGGTTGCAGGCTCGATCCCCAGTGTGGGGCGTGCAGGAGGCAGCCAATCCATGATTCTCTCTCATCATTGATGTTTCTCCCTCTCCTTCTTCCTTCCTCTCTGAAATCAATAAAAAAAATAGTTTTAAAAAGGAAATTATAATAATTATCCCTCAATAAAAAGTGAAGGAATTGACAAATACGAATTGCCAGTTTGGGAAACAGCGATGGGGATGGGAAGCACAGCGCAGGGAATATAGGCAATATGTTGTAATAACAATGCATGGTGTCAGAAGGGTACTGGACTTATTGGTGTGATAGCTTCGGAGGTTATACACATCTGGTCACTAGATTGTACACCTGAAACTAATACATTGTGTAGCAACTGTAATTGAAAAAAATTAAAAATTTTTTAAAATATATTTTTATTGATTCCAGAGAGGAAGGGAGAGGTAGAGAGAGACAGAAACATCAATGATAAGAGAGAATCAATCATGGATCAGCTGCCTCCTGCACGCCCCACACTGGGGATCGAGTCTGCAACCTGGGTATGTGCCCTGGCTGGGAATTGAACCATGACCTCCCAGTTCATAGGTTGATGCTCAACCACTGAGCCATGCCAGCTGGGCTAAAAATATTTTTTAATTTATTTTACTATTTTTCAATAATAAAATTATTTTATTATTTTTATTGTTTTCTTTTTTATCCTTACCCGAAGTTATTTTCCATTGGTTTTAGAGAGAATGGAAGAGAGAGGGAAAGACAGAGAGAAACATTAATGTGAGAGAGATCGATTGGTTGCCTCCTGCACTCACCCTGCAAACGAGGTACGTGCCCTTGACCAGAATCAAACCCAGGACTCTTCAGTCCACAGGCTAACACTCTATCCACTGAGCCAAACCGGCTGGGGCACTAAAAATATTCTTAAAAATTGTAAGACATATTACCCTACCCCTCAAGGTTGTTGTGAGGATTAAATTCAATAACAATTGTAAAGAGTTAAGAGCAATGCTTTTTATAAAAGACCAGAGGCCCAGTGCACGAAATTTGTGTACTGGTGGAGGGGGGGGGGTGTCCTTCAGTCCAGCCTGTGCCCTCTTGCAGTCCAGGAGCCCTTGGGGGATGTCCTTTGCACTGCTGCAGAGGTGAGAGAGGCTCCCACCACTGCTGCTGTGCTCACCAGCCATGAGCCAGGCTTCTGGCTGAGTGACACTCCCCCTGTGGGAGAGCAATGACCATCAGGGGGCAGCTCCTGCATTGAGTGTCTGCCCCCTGGTGATCAGTGCACATCATAGCTACTGGTCATTCTTTGGTCGATTTGCGTATTAGCCTTTTATTATATAGGGTAATAAGTATTAAGTAAACACAGCCTCTCTATGCCGAGTCAAGCCTCTGGCCTTAAACATTCTTTGGACAGTGGTAGGTCTTCTGTCTCAATTTTGCAAGTAAACAGAGCAATGATGCGTCTCTGTACACTGTAACACGCAGTCAGAGCCCCTGGGGATGGGGGGACGGGGAAAGGGCTCTGGTTCAGTAGGTTTGGGGTAGGGCCAGAGAATCTGCATTTCTGATGAGCTCCCAGTGATGCTGATGCCACTGGTCCAGGGACCACACTTTGTGTAGCAAGGAAAGGTCTAGGAAACCAGCTGTGGCACCCTGGGCAAGCCAGGACACTCCTCTAGGTCTCAGCTTTCTCAGATGCAAACTTTTAAAAGCTTGTCTAGATAATTTCACGTTCCTTTCATGCCATCCTGTTGTGATAGATGATCTGAAAAATGGCTGTCAGCGCTCCTCCCACCTATCTGCCCTTGTGCAATGTGATAGTTGCTCTCCCATCAAGGGATGCCGTCCTTCCCCTAGCAGCTGGCTAGAGTCTTGTTTGGGCTATGAGAGCATGACAAAGGTAAGGTTGGGAGACTGCCAGGTCTAGGCCTGAGGAAGACTGGCAGCTTTCCTTTTGCCTTCTTAGGACCCAGCTACCATGTACAGAACCATGGGCTAAACTGAATCAACAGGGAAAGGTCTAGCTGGCCCCCAGCTCTAGGCACTGAAGCTGAGGGGCCAGATATGTGAGCCTAGCCACCCTGGACATTCCAGCTCCAGCTGACCTCTGAGCTTTATGCAGCTACACAAATAATCCCAGCAGAGATCTAATGCAGCAGCTGAACCACCCTGCTGAGTCCAATTCGCAGAATTACTAGCAATAATAAATCTGTCGTTTTAAGCCATTATGCTTTGGGGGTAGTTTGTTATATACCAATCGATAGCTGATACACATGTTCTGCTCACATAGGAAATAAGAGAAATTTCAAAAGCCAGAACACTTGGAAGAACTACAAAGAAATAGGCCTACCAATTGGAAGGTAGAAAATATGCCAAGGGCTGATTTTACATTTAGAAAGTTCTTAATGGAGATTTCTCTTCTATATTCAATTCAATTCAATAAATATTTATTCAAGACTACTGGGTAATGTGAGAAAAGTAGGAGACAATTCCAACAAATTGTAATACAGTTGGGAATACTAGTATGTTACAAAAAACAATTAGAAAACATGCATCAATTAAGAATAAACATATATTTGAGAATGAAAATATCTTAACAGCAACATTAAAATTCTGTGGACACTTGACAGTTCAGCCAATGAATTCTAGAGTTACCAAAGAACAGTTCACTAGAGAACAGGAAGCCTACATAAATGGGGGCATAAAAAGAGATATGTGAGCCCTGACCAGTTTGGCTCAGTGCATAGAGCGTCGGCCTGCGGACACAAGGGTCCCGGGTTCGATTCCGGTCAAGGGCATGGACCTTGGTTGCGGGCACATCCCCAGTGGTGGGGGGTGAAGGAGGCAGCTGATCAATGTTTCTCTCTCATCAATGTTTCTAGCTCTCTATCCCTCTCCCTTCCTCTCTGTAAAAAATAAATAAAATATATTCTTTAAAAAAGGTATGTGATACCCAAGTAATAGTGCTCAAATTTGCTATTCAAAAATAACAAAGTCAGCCCCATTGACAAATACATTCTTGAAAGTTCTTTCTACAGAGAATGACAATTTTAAATATACCTTTAAAATTTTTACTTGCTATGGCACATACAATTTCACTAAATTAGTAAATTGTGGGGATTCAAGAATATCATAGAATATATGCTACAGAAATAGAAATAGTAGAATTTCAGAGATGTAATAGAGGTAAAAATCTGATTAGTAGTGATCATCTTTAGTCCCCTCACCCACATCCCAGATATTCAGGAAAAGTCCTTCTATGAGATGCCTCCAACCCACCACCGCCGCGAGGGAAGACATGTCTCAAGCAAGACACCTCTCCAGGAGCCTCATCTTGTGCGCCTTCCTGCAGGAGAACAGGCTGCAGGTGGAGGAGGACCCCGGTGTGACCAGTCTCCTCCAGTACTCGCCTGAGCCCCTGGGAGACCTCCCTCACGAGGTGGCCATGCGGCTGGTCTTCATCGGGGATGAGTTGGAAGCAAGATGGTCGCTGCCCGGCTTCGCCCATGCGCCCTGGATGGCCATGTACAGCTTCGCCCACACCCCCACCGCCCTGAGGGTTGTCCTTACCAGTGTTATGGATGGTCTTGCTTTCCTCAGGAGGAACATAAGGTTCTGGAGCTTCCAGATCCTCAGGAACTGGGTGTTCCCCCACCAGGGACAGCGGCTGCTGCTAGACTGGGACCTGCACCTCCTCCAGTGACGCGCTGCTGGCCAGTGCAGGGCAGGCTGGCCCCGCCCCACCCACCACCCTGGAGGTGGCCTTGTTGGTTTTGTCTTTTTAACTGTTTTCTTATGATCCCTTTTTTATATTTAAATTCTGAGTGCTGGGACACTCCTGAGGTTTCATACATGTTTTTTTGGTTTTGTCTTTTGTAAGAGAGATGAATTATACCTCTGGGATCTTCATGGCTAACTTCTCCTGCCTAGGAGCCT